>WTXK01000783.1:0-19278 GCA_025769895.1 Lactarius psammicola
GCCATGATGTACCACCATCAGAGGTAACGAGGCGTTGACGACGATCTGGGGAGGAGCTGTGGCCATGATGGAGCATCACGACTCCGCCGCCGCACCCAGACAAGTCGACCGGCTACTGGCACTGTATAAAGCACCGCATCATGCGGGGTCTCTGTACCGGGAACACCGGCTGCGGGACTGACGAGGTGTTTCGCGAGGTGGACCTCGATGTGGGGGCGAGTAGTACGTAAGGACTCACGTAGTCTATTTTTTTTCCCTGGTTCTGATGTGATATCGTCAGAGCTTCGACAAGGCCCTATCACACACGCTCTTTTTGCATGTGTGCGTGCGGGGAGTATCAAAGACGCCAAACTTTGTCCGCGATGCGTATCAGCCATAACTCATAGCGAGCGTCCGAGACCCTCTTCCCTTCTTGACCCACTATCTGTGAGGCCTCATGTTACCACCAGTTCATTTGATTCAAGCCGACGTTTTTCCCCCACCAGCCATAGAGCGACAGCAGGATGCTTTCCACACTCGACGCTTACTGTTCGCGGAGCGAGCACTTTGCGCTGCGCTCACGCCTTCCATCTAGATCGGGCGTGCTGAGATCCGCGTGCCACATGCACTTTGGGTGACGATCGCCATCTTGTGCAAAGTTCTTGCGCGGCTCGGCGGTGGACTCCGGAGGCGCTCTCGGAAGAGAAGGGGGTGATGAAGCGTGCGAGGACAAGAAGTACATTCGAATGTCGGGCAAGAACCACGAGCGCTTGTCTCAGTGCAGATGCAGGTGGGCTCGGGTGCCGATGATCTTTCGACCTATCTCAACTGGACATTATCTTTGACTCGAGGATAATGTAAAGGTGCAGCTGAGATGGGTGGACCTTGATTATACATGTGCGTTGCTAGACGATTTTGCGTCCAGGCTCCGGGATGGAGTGCAGGTCATGAATTCGCCCAGTTCGTCTCCATACTGTCAGTGGACTGTCCTTGTTCACATAGATGCGCAAGTAATGTACCTCGTTCGTCGGGTGTTTGTCAATAGGCGCTCCTCCACACCAAAAATAGTCGTATATAGTGGTTCAGGAGTTGTGAAGAAAGACTTGCGGGAAAGGTCATAGTAATTTCAAGCACGCACTCAATGAACTAGGACGCGAATATCTTGGGTAGGTACTTGAAATGCAGGGTAGGACCATTTCACTCCATCACTGTTCATTGGCGTCGGCGTCGGAACTCCCTTGCGTACCGGATTAGGGAATGGTGTTTGGTTAACAAGCAGTCCCGGGGTGAGATACAGATGAGAGCGAACGAAAGGGAGAGCAGGGCGCCATAATAATAATGGGGGTGGCACGTACCAAAATCAACGAGGGCTTGCGGGACTGGTTTTTCCGAGTCGAGGGAAAGTTTGCACGCCTCCAGCTCGGCGGTTTCGGAAATGTGTTTCGACGATTCACAAGCCTGAACAACATCCTGACCGTCTGACGAGCGTGGGATCGCACCATGGTTGGGCGGTGGTGCCGGCGCATAGTTGGGAGGCGCCCGAACCATCACTCCCTCTGATCCCGAAACATTCTCCTATTGCACATACAAAACTCCATTGCATAGTTAGTATGGCCGCTGTACAAGACGTGGACCACCAGAAAATGACCTTGGATTCGTACGTAGATGGCCTTTGATCAACGACTTTCCTGATAGTGACCCACTACTCCGAGTCCAGCCCGGGTCCCTCGGCATCGCAAAACGCAGGGAGAGAGTGCGGCAATCTCTTATTTTCTGTAGCGATGCTCACTAAAGAACCGTCCTTCGACAGCACTCGAATCGCCGAATCGCAGGGGAACACATCCCAGCCACTACGTGTCGAGGTGACCGGTATGTACTTAAATCCTGACTCGTTGATGCCTCAATAAGCATTTAATCGCTTTGCTAGTCCTCCGAGCTCAAAATGTTCCCCATATCAAGAAACTTTTTGGCCTGAAGAGGCGGTTCTTTGTCAATGTAACCAACGATGCGACAGTGATGGAAACGAAAAGCGTTCAGATTGATGGAGAGACGGTGCACTGGAACCAGACCCTTGGTGCCTTGTAGGACTTTCCTTTTTCAATTTCAATTTTTCGGCAAACATCCTCTCCAGTTCTACACAACGTTCTTCACATCTTATACTTCGTCTGTATGCGAAGCGATCGGCACATGCAAATATCCTCATCGGAATGCTTGAGATAGCAATACCCGTCACGTCCCAAAATGGTCCGTCTTCGTTTAGACTTTCCGTTCGTTCAACTCAACTAGACATCTCGCGCGTAGATATTCCTTTTCTTCTCAGAGACGGGGAGGCTGGACAGTCGACGCAGCCGATCACGCTCTACTTAAAGATTGCTGTGTCAACGAACGTGCCCTCTCCGATGTCTTCCAACAACCCCCCCAAAATACCGACCAAGGGAGACGGCATTCCCATTGAAGGAACTACTAAGCCCTCTATGGTCCCAGACTCCGGGGGACCCATTCAACCTTCTGCTCTCGAACCCCCTTTACGTTCGCCTGATCCCCTTTCCGTCGAGGCTGGCACTCCTACGGCACATGGCCAGGCTGAGACGTCGCCCACCGAGAATGTTCTGATCGCTCTCCGGAGCGCCGATGAAGCTACGATTCGGATTGACCCAAAGAATACATGGAAAGGGGCCGTTAGTAGAATCAAGTGGGTGATGGATACTATAAGCCCAATTGCAGAAGTGCGTGGAATATCCGTTCTGCCTCTCCTCGACTGAGCCGACTTTCGTTGTCAGCTCCACCCGTTTGCAAAGATGGCATTTGACCTGGTTTCAGTCATCCCTGAGGTGCACCTATTTGCGTCATTGTTGGAAAGAAGCGCTTATCTATGTTTGTTTATTCGGGTACCAGACGCTCCTAGAACAATATGAACGTGACGAGAATGTCCTAGCCCTGCTTGAAGCCATGCACGACGCGTTTGATTTCGCGCACCACGAAGACACTTTGAAATCCATCAAGCCCAACTCCAAGCAGGCCAAAGTCTTTACTCTCATGCTATTGGATATCTGTAGTTGCGGTGACTTTATCCAATCGTACGCAAAGGATTCACAATTCTGTACGTCGTCTTTATCTTCTCCATTGGCAAGTTTAAACGTGTGATTTTTAGGGAAGCGGACGTTCAAGAATTTGGGTGGAGGAGTCGCCAAAGATATTGAGGACTTGTCCGCCGCTCTCGTTGAACATCGAAGGGCTTTCTTGGACCAGGCGGCCATCACCACGGAGATAACTGCGTTCCAAATTTTGGACGGCGTGGGAATGCTTTCGGCCAAAGTGGACGGGATATCTACTCAGCTTGAGTGGGTGTCAAGCCAAGTTTCAGGCCCCGGTACGTAGTCCTGATAGCTTGTGGGTTTGTGGGTAATCGGTCTGATAGTCGTCATAGAACTAGATGCAAAAATCAGAGAAATTCCATATGGGACAGGCTCGCGCTTCAGACCTGAGAAGGGCTGTCTTCCGGGAACACGCACGGCCTTCCTAGACTTCATTGTCAATTGGGTGAACGATCCCGCTTCCGAGCGTAGTCTTGTTCTTTTCGGGCAAGCAGGCACGGGAAAGTCATCCATTGCGCATGAGATCGCACATCGCTTCGATAAAATGCACCGACTTACGTCAGCTTTTATATTTTTGCGGAAGGAGCAATCCAAGCGGGAGGCTTATCATCTCTTTACGACGCTTGCTCGCGATCTTTCTGACCGCTATCCATCATTCAAAGCCGCACTTGGAAGGGTCATTAAAGACAAGTCCTCTCTTCGGGTTGGTACTCGTGACTATCCCACGCTTTTTCAATCCCTCATCTTGGAACCGCTTAAGAGTCTGCACATTGTTGGTCCTATTTTCGTTGTAATCGACGCCTTGGACGAGAGCGGGGATGTGACTGATGAAAATGGGTTACACAAATTTCTTGCTCAAAACCTCTCTAGACTGCCGTCGAACTTTCGTGTGTTCATCACTTCACGGATAGAGGACGGTATCGGTTCTGTGTTCGTCGGAGCTCCGTCAGTCCGCATCAAACACATGAATGATCTTGAGCTAGCTGCTAAAACTCATGACGATATTCTCACGTTTTTTCGGGAGAAGCTCCCTCAAGACGAGTTCAACCACTATGGCGACCAGCTAGCAAAAAGGGCAGAGGGATTGTTTCAGTGGGCATCGGTTGCATGCGGATTCATCTTACAACCTCCCGGTTCCTTTGGTTTTAGCAAGAAAAAGTGCATAGTGCATCTTTTGAGACTCTCCGCAAACTACAAGACACAAGAGTCGCAAGACCCGTTGGACGAGCTGTACAAAGAAGTTCTAGAAGGATACCTTATATACCGAGCCGCGCGACTTCTATTCCACTCTGTCGTTGGGCAGCTCATTACTACATTTGAACCCCTCTCTATCCGTTCCCTGACTACTCTACGACACTACACCTCCAATGATGACGATGACGATAGTTCTGTTGTTGAAATGCTCCGTCACCTCGGCTCACTACTAAGTAATGTCAATTCAGCTAATCAAGAACTCCCCATCGTTCCCCTCCATACATCATTCCGCGATTTCCTCACAAATAAAGAGAAGAGCGGTGATTTTTATGTTAGCTCTCGGGATGCTCACTATCAATTGGCCCATTCCTGTCTTGGTCTACTGCTCAAAGATCTCAAATTCAACATTTGCAATATCGAATCATCATATCTTGCTAACAAAGACATTGAAGACCTTAACTCCCGCGTTGATAAACACATCCCACCTGCACTCTTGTATGCCTGTCGTTTCTGGGGGGATCATTTGGAATATATTAACTTCGAAGTTGATCTGTTTGAAAAGCTTCGAACTTTCTTTGAGAAGAAATTTCTCTTTTGGTTGGAGGCACTTAGCTTGACGAGCGACGTGGGTCTTGCTTCGGCAGCGTGCTCGGCTCTGAACGTGTGGTTAGCCTCTGGTCAGGGTGTGAGTATAATTGTTGCTTCGATGAAGGAGGCGAACAACTAATAGCTACGATCGCAACAGGTTTCTCGGACAGAGCTAGAGAAATTTAGGTCGTTCGTCAATGATGCCTCCGTGTTTGTACGATATTTCGGGAGGGCCATGGCAAAGAGTGCTCCCCATGTCTATCTTTCTGCTCTACCATTTGCGCCGACTCGTTCTCTTGTCTCTGCACATTATTCCAGCACATTTCCTCGAATCTTACGCGTGGAACGTGGGCTATTGTCCCACTGGCCATCATTGGAGTTGGTAATTTCAGATGTTGGGGATAAGATCCATTCCATCGCGCTCTCACCAGATGGCCAACGCATCGTCTCATGCTCGGACGATGGAACAATTCGTGTGTGGAACGCCACGACGGGAGAGAATGTGGCGGGCCCATTTACTGGACTCTCACATTCGGTTAGGTCCGTGGCATTCTCGCCAGATGGCCAGTGCATCGTCTCGGGCTCGGACGATGGAACAATTCGTGTGTGGAACGCCACAACGGGAGAGACAGAGGTCGGCCGATTTACTGGACACACGCATTCGGTCAGGTCTGTGGCATTCTCGCCAGATGGTCGGCGCATAGTCTCAGGCTCTTTCGATGGAACGATTCGGGTGTGGAACTCCACGACGGGAGAGGCAGAAGCGGCTGGCCCGTTTACTGGATACATGAATTCGGTCTGGTCTGTGGCATTCTCGCCTGATGGCCAACGCATCGTCTCAGGCTCTTTCGGTGGAACAATCCATGTTTGGAACGCCACGACGGGAGAGAAATTGTCGGGCCCATTTACTGGTCACACGCATTCGGTCAGGTCAGTGGCATTCTCTCCAGATGGCCAGCGCATCGTCTCCGGCTCGGAAGACCGAACAATTCGTGTGTGGGACGCCACGACGGGAGAAGCGGAGGCCGACCCATTCACTGGACATACGCGTTCGGTCACGTCTGTGGCATTCTCGCCTGATGGCCAGCGCATCGTCTCAGGCTCCTTCGACCGAACTATTCGTGTGTGGAGTACCACGACGGGAGAGACAGAGGCCGGCCCATATACTGGACACACGCGTTCGGTCATGTATGCGGCATTCTCGCCAGATGGCCAACGCATCGTCTCAGGCTCAGACGATGGGACAATTCGTATGTGGAATGCCACGACGGGAGAGACTGAGGCAAGCCGGTTTACCAGACACAGGAATTCGGTCTGGTCTGTGGCACTCTCACCAGACGGCCAGCGCATCGTCTCAGGCTCGGACGATGGAACAATTCATGTGTGGGACGCCACGACAGGAAAGACAGAGACAGAGGCAGGCCAATTTACTGGGCACACGTCTTCGGTCACGTCTGTGGCATTCTCGCCAGATGGCCAGCGCATTGTCTCAGGCTCGGACGACGGGACAATTTTTGTGTGGAACACCACGACGGGAGAGAATGTGGTAGGCCCATTATCTGGACATACGGTTTCGGTCAGGTCTGTAGCATTCTCGCCAGATGGCCGGCGCATCATTTCAGGCTCGGACGATCGATCAATTCGGGTGTGGGACGCCACGACGGGAGAGACAGAGGCCGACCCATTCACTGGACACACGCGTTCGGTCACGTCTGTGGCATTCTCGCCAGATGGCCAGCGCATCGTCTCAGGCTCGGACGATCGGACTATTCGTTTGTGGAACGCCACGACGGGAGAGACAGAGGCCGGCCCAAATACCGAATACACGGATTTGGTCAGGTCTATAGCATTCTCGCCAGATGGCCAGCGCATCGTCTCAGGCTCGGATGACGGAACAATTCGTGTGTGGAACGCCACGACGGGAGGGAGAGTGGCAGGCCCACTTACAGGACACAAGGATTCAGTCAGGTCTGTAGCACTCTCGCTAGATGGCAAGCGCATCGTCTCAGGCTCGGACGACGGAACAATTCGTGTGTGGAATGCCACGACGAGGGTGACAGAGGCAGTATTTACGGGACACGTGGATTCGGTCATGTATGTGGCATTCTCGCCAGATGGCCAGCGCATCGTCTCAGGCTCAGACGATCGATCAATTCGGATGTGGAACGCTGCAATGAGAGAGAAAGCGGCGGACCCATTTACTGGCCACACGCGTTTGGTCAGGTCTGTGTCATTCTCGCCAGATGGCCGGCGCATCGTCTCAGGCTCAGACGATCGATCAATTCGAGTGTGGGACGCCACGACAGGAGAGAAAGCGGCAGACCGATTTACTGGACACAAGAGTTGGGTCATGTCTGTGGCATTCTCGCCGGATGGCCAGCGCATCGTCTCGGGCTCAAAAGATAGAACTATTCTTGTGTGGAACGCCACGACGGGACAGAAAGTGTCGGGCCCATTTACTGGTCACAGGCGTCCGGTCAGGTGTGTGGCATTCTCACCAGATGGCCAGCGCATCGCCTCAGGCTCAGAAGATCGAACAATTTGTGTGTGGAACGCCACGACAGGAGAGAAAGTGACAAGCCCATATACTGAACATACAGGTTCGGTCACATCTGTGGTATTCTCGCCAGATGGCCAGCGCATCGTCTCAGGCTCAGACGATGAAACAATTCGTGTGTGGAACGCCACAACTGGAGAGATGGAGGTCGGCCGATTCGAGTTTACTGGATACATGAATTTGTTCAGGTTTGTGGCACTCTCGCCAGATGTTCAGCGCATCGTCTCAGACTCTTACGATAGAACAATCCGTGTGTCGGGCGCCATGACGGGAGAGGCGGAGGCCGACCCATTCCCCGGACACACGCGTTCGGTCACGTCTGTGGCATTCTCGCCAGATGGCCAACGCATCGTCTCGGGCTCGGAAGACCGAACTATTTGTGTGTGGAACGCCACGACGGGAGTGGCAGAGGTCGGCCCATTTACTGGACACAGTGATTCGGTCACGTCTGTGGCATTCTCGCCGGATGGCCAGGTCATAGTCTCAGGCTCAAAAGATCGAAGAGTTCGTGTGTGGAACGCCACGACAGGAGAGAAAGTGACAAACCCATATATTGAACATACAGATTCGGTCACGTCTGTGGCATTCTCGCCAGACGGCCTGCGAGTTGTCTCGTCGGGAGGAAGATCGATTCATGTGTTGAACATGACAACAGGAAAGATGGAAACTGCCAAATACGCGAAATTCACTGACGGCTCCGAGATCAACGATGAGGGATGGATATGTGGTGGTAATGGTGAACTCCTAATGTGGATCCCGCCAATACATAGGAAACATCTTCACCGCCCAAGTAATATGTGGGTCGCTGGAGAATATGAAACCCGCATGGATCTTTCTACTTTCGTGCTTGGGCCGGATTGGGCTACTTGTATTGACACCTAGATACTAGAACTGCTACAACAATCCGTTATTTTTTTAGGCGGTTTGAAGTGTAACATAATGTGCCAGGTGAGAGCTCATCGCGGCGGTATAAGTTGAAGACCATATCTCAGTCGATCACTGACAATGTGTCGATACCTTGGGCATCATCTTAGGGAAGTTATTCGATTGCCATCAGGTTCATCGTACGAGGATTTGCTACGAATCGGAGGCGCCCGCGTGAAGGGACATTAGAGTTATAAAGTAAACCAAACCGTGTCAATTGTCGTAATTGTACTATAGAATGAGCCCCCACCTGAACAAATGACAGAAAGGACAGGCATAGAAATAAACAATGGTTACGATGGGGCGGCTTACATACGGGGGTATACAGGGGAAATCACACTTCAAACCAGTAGCTACCCCAGACAAGTAAGGAGGGAAAACAGTAAGGAAAGGAAAGGGGGAAGTGGGTGACATAGGAGGACAAGTGAGTGGGGACGACAGGTGGGAATGAGACGGGGTAGTAAGGTGACGAGATGAAGCCGAGATGTGAGGACAATACTAGATGAGACCATCGATGCCGACAGAGGGCGACGGCGCACGTACTAAAGGATAAAGATCGTTCAGTCCGGCTCTTTGACAATGCGGGCACATTAATTATGGTAACCCTTGACAGGCGCGCTCTGCAGGCCAGGATGGCCCAACTTAATGAAGGTCGCTCTCGGTTGTTACAATATCATAGTACAAAAATAAGATCCGGTAACACAGCACCGTAAATCCAACTTTCTAAGAAACCTACTTTAAGAGATATATAGCATACAAAGTACGGTATGTAAGGGGCAACAAAATCAGTCTTCGAAAGTCGACTGAACGCCCTGGATCCCTGCTCAAAAATATAAAACAAATTATAGGCCGTGTGTCAAAAAGAAGAGAAATCGATAAATCCTTCCTCTTGGTCAAGTTCGCGGATAATCATGGCCTCCACGATCATCCTCTTACCCTCCTCAGGAACCCAACTATCCGCAAGCTCCAACTTACCGAGTGCAGTAACAAGCGACTCGTCACTTTCCTGCAAACCATCGTCATGCGCAAGCTCAGATTCCACCTCCAGGTTGTGCCGGACATGGCGAAGCCCAGGAGCATTGTGACCACCTTGGATCTTAATCATCGAGCTCTTCGGGGCCGTAACGGCATCCATTTGACTTCGACTGACAAGTAATTCCTCCCCATTGGCGAGGCCGTGGGCTAAGTGGTGACGCTCATCTAGAGTGAGGATGGGGAAGATGGAATCATCATCGTGCGGCATCTCGTGGGCCTCGATAGAACCAATGGGCGCCAATGGGGAAGGCGGTGGGGAAGATGGTGGTACTGGTGAGTGCAAATCGATAGTTGATGGGCTAGTAGAATCGATGGAAGAAGATGTAGCCATAGATACAGCCGAGACGAATGAGCGCGGTGATGAATCCGACTCCGCTAAGAAGGTCTGAAACCTTGACAGGTCCTTGATGCCCTTGCGCTGGTTGTCTTTACTTCCATTCTGCTTATGAGCCGGTGAACGGAAGCCTGCCGCCACAGATGCATCCGACGAGACGACAACTTCGATTTCCTTTGCTATAACGACACGTGCGCCAATCTCGGCTGCCATAGCGCGGAGCGTATTGAGAGTCGCGCGAAGGTCGTCGGACGAGAGGCCGACGAGAGCACCCGAATCTGCGACGCCCAATTCGTATATAGCCTGGCCGCCGCCTTCGAGGAGACGCCATTTCATCTGGGTGACGAGGTGGACAAAGCGGGTGGGAGAGGGGCTGATCAGGTGAAGCTTGTACTCGACGTTCCCCTGGTGAGCGCGCAAGCTACACATAAATAAACCTTAAGTAGACACCATCCGGGACGCACCTCCTCTACTTCCGCGGCGAGTTTGGGGAGTAGGAATTCTTCTTGATGGGGAGCCGAGGATGATAGGACGAGGTCCCATGGCGAGGGGACTCGTGGAGACTCCGACTCTGACTCTCCAAACATGAACGTTGTAAGGTTTTCGGATTACGATGTTGCAATTATTTCCTGCGTGAGGAAGGAAAAATCAAACAGATATTCGAGGGATCATTGCGGTGGTGGTCGTTCGTTTGAGAGGAGTCATTGCTAGCACTAGAAGTAAGACCCGGACGTATAATGGTTACTCACGATCACGTGTGTGGGCTTGGTGGGAGTCGCAGGTGCTCTCACGGTTTCCCGAAACGATGTCCACCACAAGGTTCTCAGGCGTGAGTATCCCATTCGTCATCTCACAAACGTCGTCATCATGCTCACACCTATTAGACAACATTGAAGCGCATCCATCGCGAAATTGCAGACCTCAAGAAAGAAGACTTGGGTGGTATATCCGTCGGACCAATCTCTGCTGACAAGCCCTTCCTTTGGAAGGCGCGCATTCCTGGGCCTGAAGGTAGTGTTTACGAAGGAGGCGCATTCAACGTTGAGATTACCCTCGGACATGATTATCCGTACGAACCTCCTACCTTGGTTAACCTTTCTGAAATCTGAGACCTTTGCCCCAGGTTTTCCGCTCCGAAGGTTTTATTTCTGACCCGGTTCGTTCGGCGCTTCTTGTCTTCACATGTGGCACACCCGTTCACACGTCCTTTTCTTAGGATATATCATATGAACATCTCAGAGAAAGGAAATGTCTGCATTGACATCTTGAAAAACAATTGGTCCCCCGCCCTATCTATCTTCAAAGTAGTGCTCTCACTTAGCTCCCTTCTCACTGACCCCAACCCTTGTGGGTCTTCTCTCTATATCCTCTCGCGAGTATTCGTTCTTACACATGCCATATCACCCTCCAGCCGATCCATTAGGTACGAAACGCTCGCCCGCTCTTACTGACATTCATCATCTGTTTATTCGCCTGCAGTCCCGTCTATCGCGACCGAGTTTCTTCGGAAACGGCCTACACATGACCAGACTGCGCGCTCATGGACTGAGTTGTACGCCAAACCTACGCCGCCACCAACGCCGCCTTCCTCTGTGCCCTCAAATCCACCCTCCTCATCCACGATTAATATCAGTACCACATCTGCTACTACAACGCGTTCTTCTGCCAAGGGCAAAGGTCGGGCAAGCGCACAGTCTGCGGGTCCTGAGGGAGCCGCCGAGCAGCAAGCAACAACCGGCGTCGATTTGACAGGCGACGGGATTGAAGCTGTGTCCCTTCCAACACGGGGAACCAAGAGACGCAAAGAAGTACATGCATCAGATAGCGTGATAGATCTGTCGGAGGAAGTAGAGGCGAGTTCAACGCGGAGTGGAAAGCGGAGACACGTCGAGATGTTAGAGGATGTTATTGTTATCGAGGATTGAGCGTTGTACCGTTCGTGCGTGGTCATCGCTTGTATTTTTCTTTTTCTTTTTTTGAGAGTTGGCATGAAACTTTCTGTTACTTGAACAGGTGGCGCTTAGGCGTACATTGCATGCTGGAAACTAGCGACGAGGTGTCGTGGATATGTGACGCCAACTACAAGCACCATCCAACTGCTTCGCCAAATTCGCGAAGGGGGCGACCGTCTGCGAGGTTAAGAGCAAAGCCAAGGCATTCACGCTCACGGTCGTGCATCCCGCGCATTCCGTGAGCTTTACCTAAGAAATACCACGCCTCGGGGACATCCCAACCTGGACCCTGAGTAAGATCCGACAACATTCCCGCGACCAAATCGATGTTGTCCACGTCCGATGTCCCTTCCTTGGCGAGTGTAAGATAAGAGTGACTCAGATGAACAGTCGCAGGGATGCTGTCCGGGAAGATGAAGAGCGCCTTGTTGAACGCCTGCACTGCCCGATCCTTGTTCCCAAGCGCGGTGTGGTACAGTCCCAACTATAATTAAATGTTCAATATCTATTTGGGGCTGGATGACGGATTTTTCCCCCCCTCTCACCTGTACCCATACGTTTGGATTCTCTTCGTCCCTGACCTCTGCCTCTTGTATCGCCGCACGCGCCTGTTCCAATTTCCCGGATCGCCTGAAAGTCGCAGCACTCATCAACCATAATTCGCTGAGGAGCCTGCGTTCCTTCCTTGAGCGCTCTCTTCTCTCACGGGGAGTCACGGAAGGCGGGGGTAATGGAGGCGACTCGGGCCGGACAAGCTCATTGGTCGACGCGTAAGGACTATGCCGCCGGGAGTGGATTGAAGAAGCTTGGTAAGATGTCTGGTCGATCCTCATCGCCTTGAACAGCTCGGCTGTATCGAAATGACCCAAATTAGAGCTGCCGTCGGAAGTAGGGACGAAAGAAAGTCCTCACTGGGCGTCGACGTCGATCGTCGCAAGTTGAGACCTTGTCTACCTACACCATGCCCGATCTTACGTCCTATCGTCGAGATTCGCCTCTGCTCCTTGTGCACCCGGTTCTTTAGCATTTTCTGGACTTTCTTTCCCGCCGACTTGTCTTTTTCTTTTTCCTTCTCCGTGTCATCGAAAGAGAGCCTGGACCTGCCATTTTGTGTGGGGGTGCCATTCTCGTCCTGGACATCCGTCGCGGATGTAATGGTGATCGGCAGGTGCTTGGGAGCATAGACACTATTGGCATCGGTCGGAAGAGACGTGACAACTTGCGGGTCAAATGTGTCTGACTTTACTTCGAGTGAGCGCCGGCTAGTATCAATCGAGGTACGCTCTGCGAGAGGCCATTAGCGCATGGCGCGGGAGCACAAAATAAGCTCACGGCTCTGATCTCTCTCAGGACCTCTCTTCGCAAACCACTGAAACACTTCGATCCATTTCTCTTCTGTCCCCTCGGGTCCTTCGATGAGCTCCGTCAAAGCAAGCTGGGTCATTCGGAGTTGAAGTGCGTGCTCGAAGCGCTCTGTAATCGACGACGGTGGATGATCTGGTAAAGGCTGGAGAAGCTCTGCTGGTGACGGGAGTGTATGCGACTGCCCATCGAGGATAGTCTCGCGTTCATGCTGCCGCTCTGTCGAAGTCGATCCTTCCTCGGAGACTAGCGATGGCTCTGGTTGCGTGCGCGATGTATTATCGGTGGATGCGGTACTGGTCGAACTATCCGTCCCTCTGCCTATCGTGATGGTGTCCTGGGGATCACTAGCCAGAGGTGGGGTCTGCTCGGCCGTCCACGATTGATCGTCTAGTGTCGCACCTACTTCCAGAACCTCCCGTGCGCCGCGCCAATCCTCTGAGGCAGCAAGCAGGAGACCCAAAAGGTGCCAGTAACGGACATTGTCTGGTTCGAGCTCTACAGCTATGCGTGCGTTTTCGATCGCGCGTGCAAGATCACGCGCGGGGATAGGCCTGAACAAAGCGAGGGCGAGGTGAAAGTGAGCAGAAGATGAAGGGTGGTCTTGTATTGAGCTCTCGAGGAGGGAGAGCGCAGTCGTGAGCCGTGACGTTCGACTTAGGTGGTCTTGCTCTTTTCACCTAATGTGAGCGACAGAAGATCGTAGGGTGAGATCGAGAAATACCTTTGATTGCCATAACCGTGTTCCAAATACCCTCCGCCAACTCCACGCTCGCTCTCAACGCCTTGTCATCTGGGTCGAGTCGTTCCTTTGCTTTTTCTAGGATCGTGCCAGCCTCACGCGCCTCGTTCATCCCACGGTCACCCGATGTTGGGTCTGCTTTGAGGGAAAGTCGGCAAAGCATCCGAGAGCCCCACACGAGTGTGGTAACCCAGGTCGCGTCTGATTCCGTAGATTTTCCGGTAAGCTTTGCCTTCCCAACAGTCAGGACATAGAGCCGCAATGCACGCGTCGCGAGCACGGCATCTCCGCAAGCTTCGGAAATGCGCATCGTATGTCGGAACACGCGGGCGGCGTTGAAAGTTAGGCGTGTCGCCCACCAAAGGATCTAGATAGACATGAGTTAGCAAGTGACGTTCTTAAACCCGACGAAAAACGCACATCCATGACCCAGGCTGCGTCTCCGTTCTTAGATCCGCCTGCCTCCCATACTGCAACGCATAAATCCGTTAGCTCCTCTACTTTGGCATTGCGTTCTCCCGCCTTTGGAAAATGTGTACTGGCATCCAGGATGTCACGGTAGTCCTGAATTGCGCGACGCGCGACCATTGAGGCAGTGATCTGGACATCTAGACTTCCCGGGCGGAAGTGCGCGTTAAAGGATGGAGGGGGACGCCCTGGGAGACGTGCACGCAAGACGAGAGCGCGGATAAATAACTCGGCAATGGTGGATCGATGCGCAGAACGGAATGTTGGAGGCCAGTGTGCGCTGCACGTTTGATATTGTGAAAATAACATCCACAAGACAGCTTCTTGAGTGCTGTTCAAGCTACAGACTCGTGCTGCGGTGATGATTGCGCGCCTAAGAAGGCGTTCTATCCACCTCCATAGTTCACGATATCTCGAAAATGATGGAGTGTCGATATGACCGGGACCAGAGCTCGATGCGTGCAGCGGATTTGGTGGGAGGGACCGTGAGATATTGCTCTCAATGACCGGAAGTGCCTGGGAGGCGATTAGGTAGACAGACAGAATCCTGGATGTATCGGTAGGCGCCAGCTTTTCGAGCGACATGCCTGTTATATGGCGTTAGAACACTCAAGCGAGCAACGGCGAAAAACCGTGGGTTACCTTGTAAGCACACACTACGCACGATTTCGATAGCAGCCCAAGCTTTGCCGTCAGAAATGTCGGCAATGGTTGGGGTAGAGTCGCTGGACACAAAGCTACCTATGAATGACACCGAGGATGTGTTGTCGGAAAATGAAGGCGCTTGAAGGGAAGACGCATTTGAGCGGAGTGAGTCTGCAAGATTTAGGCGGCTCTGCACATTGGCAAGATCGCGAACTTGATTGAGGTAAGAGAGGCACTGGGCCGGATCTTTGAGGGCATATGCATAGTAGGCGAGAGCAAGTTTCAGGGACTGAGATGGTTGAGAACGTCAACGGCAGGAGAGGGAATGGCCAAGGACGCACATCGGAGTTGGTGTTCTCAGCTTCGAGGCCCCTGAGAATGTTGTAACCCACTTCTGCTTCAACGGCGTGCTCGTCAGCCACCACGCTTTCTGTCCCGAGGATAAGGAAGTCCTCGTGGTGATATCCGATACCGTCTAGTTCACGGTCAGAGGGTCCCCCGGCGACGAGAAGAGCGAGAGCCTGTGTTTGATTGGCAATTTCCGCAACATCGGTGTATCCGTGGCAATGTTTATTGAACTTGCGAAGGAGATCAGTCCAGGAAATGGGGACACCTTTGGCAGCTTTGGCGGGTTGAGGTGACCCCCAAGAACCTGCGGTGAGGGCTATCCGTAACTGAGACCAGTAGTGTCTGTCTTTCGTCTGCGCCATGGCACCGTGACCAGGTTGAATTCTCCCTCATATACAACTGACTTATATCTTCAAAATTATTATCTCCCCATTTCCTATTTCGCGCACGTATGACTTTACTCATACCCGGCACTGTACCATTCAGTAAAAGACATCTGTAGGTGCCAAATAGGGTTTTGTACCCCACGGTGCACCTAGATGGAATTTAAAAAAAAAAAAAAAAGGGCACGAATATCAGCCGTGTGGCAAGTGACTCAGAACAAGTGGCCAAAAACTGTGAGGACGCAAAGATGATGACACCCCCTTCAAATGGCAGAGTAATTATGACTCAGAGTCACTCTGTCTCGTATGGGATCTACATTCAGGTTCACACCAGCTATTGTTAGCCCGCCACACGTTACTGTAACATCCCGAATTTTGGCGACCTCAAGAGAACAGAAGGAGTATAAAAACAAAACCGACCGCAGCAGAGGGAGAAGCCGCCAACGACGTACCTAGACATGTTGTTAATTCCTCATAGTCGTCGCTGAGACATCAGGCGAGAGAAATGGACATAAAGTAGAGTAGAGTGATATCTAAGGAGCGATACCTTCTGAAAGGATTAATGAAATTGTCCTCCGGGTATGTATACAAGTACATCATGGTCAAAGTAAGATAGAGCGCGCGTTCCCTGTATAACGCCTCACATGACAGTGCAGCAAGAGTTTTGCTGCACAGAAATGGTATTAGAGTCGAAGGGGAAGAAAAGGGACAAGGACTTGCCTTCTTAGCAGTCTTGTAGAACATCTTGCTTTGTGCAGAAAGCGCAGTCGATCGCTCCACGAGATTGTCCAGCTTCTCGCCACGTTGCAAAACTGACTCGATTGTCTTATGCTGCGACCGTCATGGATCAGCGCGAGAAAATCATTTCGAAAGGGCATGCGCACTAGAACAATCTTAGTCTCATCAAGTTCTTGTTGCACGCGCATGATGTTGTCCGCGTGCCGCGGATCTTGGTACTTCTGGAGATAAGTGTTGATATCTGGGAACGAGATCGCAGATGGGTTAGAGAAGGAAGACTGGGGGATCTTGGCCGTAAAATCATCGAGGAGCTTGCTTAGGAGCGAGAAGGCGGGTCGAACGGGTACTCGTGGTCGGTGATAATAACGCCTAGAGTATGAGATGGTTGAGACACGGTGCACGGTGCCACAAAGAATCAAAGCTAACTAACCTGCGAGTTGCTCTGCACCTCCCCTGTTGTACACGTGTGCAGTATATTGGTTCTCTTGAACACTCTGACGTGCACCCTGGGGGGTACGTTCTGCGACGGTCTTCGTAAAGAAGGACATGAATTCGCCGACGGAACCTTTTTGATAGACGAAAAAGAGGATAGGTCGGACGCAGAACATAGGGTTGCACTGGGACCCGAAGGAGGTGCGAGGATGACGGCGAGAGAATAGATCTTCATGGTTGTAATGGACGTTGTTCTCTGGCTCAACTTACTGTGCCTTTAAAACACCCGGGCCACAACGGGCCGGTTGAACTGTTTGTCGCCTTAGTTGCTTTGTTGACTTGAACGGCCGGGATGTCTGCGCAGGCGGACACTTCATTTCAATCTCTTGGAACCCCTGATCTTTCTCTTGGTTCTCTTATATCTGGGATTTCGACACCTGCAAAGTCATTCAGGGTATCGTCCGCTTCGTCTCACACGACTGCTCCTTCATCTGCTCCAATATCCACACCATCACCACCTCATGCACTTGTACGACGGAAAGGCGACGAGGCCACTCCAGTTGCGCTAAGGCGACATATATCTAGTCGTGAAGACGATGACGAGCAAGGGTCTGACCCACTAAATGCCTCCCGGAAGGAGGACAGCTGGGAGGGAGACCTCGGTACAACCCTTGAACACCAGGGGGAAGCGTTCCAAGTCGAATGCCGCCAATTCAAAAGGGAATAATCTCACCCTTCGAGATCAGGAGAAGGTCCGTGGCTTCACTCGTCTCTTCTAACACGCGCACCCTTTGACATGACCGTTTACTATTTCAGCACATCGACAACCTCAAGAAGGAGAACTTCAACATAAAACTCAAGGTGCATTTCCTCGAAGAGCGTCTCGCCCAACTGGCTCCCGACCAAGTAGAGGCAGCGCTCAAACAGAATATCAACTTGAAGATTGAGGTTCAACAACGTGGTATGGAACTCAAGAAAGTCCGGAAGCTCGTCTTAGAGCTCGAGAATGAACTACAACGTTTACAACGTGGGGACGTAGCACGGACGTCACGTGAGCGTGAGCTCGAGGCTCTGCTCGAAAAGCGTGAACACGAACTACGCCGTCGTCTCAGTAGCGAACCGGGCGAAGACGGTGCCGCTCTGCGCGAGGCAGAGGAGCGCAACGCTGAGCTAGAGGAAGAGCTCGAGAATGTCCGCCACCTACTCGAAGAGAACATGGACGAACTCGAACGGCTCAAGGACATTGTCGAGCACGTGGGGAGGACTCTAGTGGCGGCGGCAGCAGCCGGCGGATTGCTTACTTCAAGAGGAGATTAATGACCTTCAGACCGCACTAGAGGAGCATGCAGGATGCTCTCGCTCAACGCGAGGAGGACAAGGAAGAACTTTTGGATCAGAATGAGGCATTACGCCTGCAAATCGAGGACTTGGAACGTCGCCGAGAAGCAGAAGGCATCGAACGTAGTCAAAGCCGCGCCATGATCCTCGAAGAGCGCGAGTCACGCGAGGCGATCGAAGACGACCTCAATGTGCTACGCGATAAACTCGCCGCGGCGAGTATTGAGCTCCAGCAGAAAGACGACGAGTTGGGTTTCAAGAACCAGGAGATCAGCGAGCTCGTCAGCGAGCACCGTTCTATCCTCGATGACGTCGAAGGCGAGTGGAAGGGTGAGGTTGATGAGGCGAAGACACAGATTGAGAGGAGCTACGTGACGTGCGTCGTATCGACGTGTTCTCCGCAGCGGCGCACTAATTTACTTGCAGGCCCTCACGGAGCGTGATGCCGAGTCGGAGGAACTTCGCATGCAGATCAACGAGCTAGAATCGAACACCAATGCTCTTCACGACAAATTTGAAGCCGCACTTGCTCACCTTGAACAGGAGGCCGAGGAGAAGGATGAAGAGATCGCTCTCGCGAACCGCGAAATTGAGCAACTTGGGCACCGTATCTACGAACTTGAGGAAGATGCTGAAGAACTGAAGAGAATCAACGATCGCGCACGAGAAGACGAGATGGTTGAGCGTGAGCGGCTGGAAGCGCTCACGGCAGCTCTGAAAGAAGTCCGCGCCATCGTTGTTGTCCAGGTGTATTGCTTGACGTCTTGACAGAAAGTAGCACACCTCAAGGGCGAATTACAAGAGCGACTCAGCTTTACGAGGAAAGCAACCAGGATATTCGCGCGCATCGAGCCCGTCAGGAAGAGCTCGCGCGGCACGTTGAAGACCTTGTCGGGGAAGTGCAGATGGAACGCGAGGCTCGCGAACGTGCCGAGGCCGAACTGGACAAGGCGCATCGCGATTTCGAATCAGAAATGCGCCGGTCGCGTCGCACATTCGAAGCACACGATCCTCTGCGCAGACCGCGCAAGCGGAGCTCCCGTGTGCAGGCCCTTCTTAGCCAGCGCGAAGCAGACGTTTCCGCGCTTCAAGCCGCGTTGACCACACAGGAGAGCGCAGCCAAGACGCAAGGCGAACACGCGACTACAGCTCGGTCTCACTCCA
>WTXK01000784.1:0-19266 GCA_025769895.1 Lactarius psammicola
GGTGGGCATTCGTCATGAAACCATCCGAAGCCACCGTTGCGGGATCAACCTCAAAGAGCGTCAGGAAGAGCATGTGCGATATCAATCGGTCGTTATCTATACCTGCAAACCCGCTCTCTTCAAATTGAGAGAGATAACGCGAGAGAAGTAAGCCAGAACGCCTCCCGACACTCGGGCGACGCTCGGACGATAGAGTTGAAGATCTGAAACAGGGTCGACTAAAGAGAATGAACACCAGACCTCTATCTGCGCCAAGAATGTATTACCTGCAGGCTCTTTAGCGTACCCCGAAGACTACCCTGCGAGGATTCGATGTGTAGCTGGACGTGTCTCTGCATTTGAGAAGTACAGCTTAGTTATGTGCGGCTTGGAGCAAGTTTCAGTCCTAGCTTTACATCTACCAGAGTTCGAAAGCTCCACGCACCCACTCTCTTGAGAAAACATTCAGCCGTAGGAGGGGGCCCATCAAGCTCTTTGTCTCAAAAGTCATGGCAGTAGCATCTGCAGGAATCCACTCGTCCATCCTTGTGATCATGGTCGCGATCTGTTTGTGGGCCACGAGGGCTTCTAAACCAGTGAGAACACCACGCCACCGTGGGTCGCTCGCGGCAAGGCCTTCTTCCCGGAAGAGACATGGGTGGAAAAGTAGCTTCGTAACGACGGGACCAAGTATTTCTGCAAGTCCACCCTCAGGATCGAAACGTTGGACGATGTCCTGCAAGAGTCGAGGGACTTCAAAGTCCGCGAGGCTGTTTGGGGAAGGGGTAGAGCCACCATACATCCCTGTGGATAGAGTGGAGAGCGAGAGGAGGACGTCCACAAACTCTTGGGGGCCAACCTCTTTGCTGGTGATAACGTGTGAGCAAACAATCGACAGTGGCCAGAGCTCACGAACTTTGCGGGTGCGTAGAAAGCGTCAGGAGCTTGAAAGTTGATGCCGATATAACTAATGATCAGGTGACGCATCTTCTCCTCCAGTTCTAATGCTCTCTGAATACTAGTTGGTGGATGACCCTAATACCGCATAAGTATAATACCACAAGGATGACAAATCACCACAGACCCTCTTCAGAAGCGCTGCTCGTGCAGCATTTAAACGCTTCCAACAACCAACCAGATATTCAAATACCGTTAAGTCACTGGGAACCTTGGAAAGGAAAAGGCGATATTCGTCGTCGTGTCTAACCACTGTCAGTGGTGCGAGACGAACTCAGAAGAGAGCTCTTACTCGGGAGACTGTGGATTTAATTCAAGACGTCCAATCACAACAGATTCCAGATTATCGGCGTTCAGACGAAGGTTGCCTTGTACAGACGACATTGATGGGAAATCAGGATTCCATACAAATAAAAGTCAAGCATACCGTCAGAAGACTCGTTCTCAACAGCAGATCGAAGCCAAACGTATTCGAATTCGCTCTTCATAGATTCAGCAGGCTTTCCTCCAAGGATCAGCAACTACACAAGCAAGGAAATAGGGGAGGTGGGCAGACGTACATCCAGAGAGACCAGAAAGACCTGACCGATGGTCTCATTCTCCCAGACATCATAGCTGAACGGAGATGGGCCAATCGGAGCCTTCCTCTTTTGTGGTACCTGAGTAGGAGTTGGTGCTACGGGCGGGTCTTGGTGCTGGCGAAGAAGGTTTAGGCTTGGGAGAAGGCACTGGAGAAGGCACCGAGGATGAAGATGAGGATGCCGAAGGTGCGGGGAACGTGTTGGCAGAAGATGCTTGCAGCTTTGCCAACCGCTTCATGCGTATCTGAGGAAGTGCCAGTTAGCGACATCACACACGTTGATCGACGGTGCGTACACGGTCCGCATCATCGGCTGGGTTGGTCAATGGTTGGCCTGAACTCATGATCGTGGTCAAAATGCGGGGACCGTGATGGGGAGACGAGGAGGAATTGTGGTGTTATGTAATCGTCTCACTCTTGTACGAACGACGATGTTCTTGTTCGCGCGTCAGTTGGTCGTGGCATCGCCTCGTCTCTTCTCCACGTTTGTGCCACTCGGCTACCCAAAGTTAAAGAACCACTCGGGCACAAAAAAGAGGTGGAGGGCAATAGCTTCCGGTGTTTTCAAGCGCGTTAGCACCACTCAAACCGTTCCTTCGCCTGCTACGTAGTAACTTTCTTTCTCCACCTCACACAGGCACATGCCGGTCATTCTCACTTGAACGTCACCAAGCGTCCGGGAAGGAAGAATTGTTTATCGTTGACCGCATATTCAGCCCCATCACAGACAGCGAAGCTCAAGAAGCTGATGCCGTACAGCTGAGTGAGTGCTTAGTTTGTGTTTTTGTGGGTTGCTCGTGTTGAAAACTAATCCCTGACATTTTGCAGTGATAGGTGCAAAGCATCCGTACGCGTAATAGACTCCAAGCCGGCGACTGCGTAGTGTCAGCCCGGACTCGTTCGCTCTGCCATTCTGTTCCATTATTTAGTTGCAACGGTAGCGTCCGCAAGCACAATGATCTCCACAACGTCTAGCTATTCCACGGCGTTTTCTCCATTGGTGATTTCGGCATGGGCATTGCCCTCAGAAGCAGACAAAGCCGCCGACTTTCCCTCGAAGAATGCTCTTATGTCCTCTTGTCTAGGATCGTAAGCCGCGCTTCCTATGCCTCCCTTCTGGCGTTTCTGGGTGTGTCAAGCCTGGTGTCAGCCCGATAGCGTGGATGCCAGAACGGAAGGTGCCCTACGATGTTGTCTATGTGCGAGTGACGGTTAACGTCGGTTACGCGCATGACCAGAAATGGGAGCTCCTTGTCCACGTCTATTAGTTGGCCTTCCTGGGCTCCCTATGTGATGTCAGCTGATGAACCACCATGTTTCCCGACTACCAACCTCGATGTCGATAGCAACTCGTGTCCAGGCGGTATTCCACAACCCACGGTAGTCGGTCTCTCCACCTTGCTTCGCACTCTTCTTGAGTAACTCTGAGATTAATTCACTGATGCATAGGCCATGGCTGACAACTGCGACATGTACGCCAGTCTTGCCTTCTTTAGCAGCTTGCCACACATGGGGAAGCACGAATTTTGTAAGAGCTGTCCTTGTGCGCTCAGCAAGATCCTTGGTGCTTTCTCCTTCAGGGAATTTCTCGTCGTCACCATACAGTACCGGGTATACCCCCTTTGCCATGCTCTCCTCGAGAGTCAGTGCTGGATCAGCTTCGAACGACCACGGCTTTCCTTCTGCGACGCCAAAGTTCTGTTCGCGGAGCAGTTCTGACGAATCGAAAGACGGCTTGGGGTCTCTCTGGTGGTCATATAGAGCTTGAGCAGTTGTGAATGCGCGTTTCAGGTCTGATGCGTGGATGGCGGTGAAATGGGTATCTGCGAAGTATTCACCAAGAGCGCGCGCTTGCTGTCCACGCGAGCGCCACGCTTGAGGTTAGAACATGATCTTTCGCCCGGCGGGCAACGAACGAACATACATTCATCCCTGTTAGTATTGAGACTCACGGTCGTCTGAGAGCTTTCTCGCATGACATACCGTGATTAGAGAGAGGTGCGTCTTTCCATCCGGCCCATACTGATCGCTACCGATGATAGGTGAGCGATGAGAGGCCCCGGCCTAGGGAGAGGGACATACTAAGTTGTCAATAGATTCACCATGCCTGATCTACAGCGAAGTAGGATAAGTAACGGCACCGTGAAAGAGGGAAGCAAAACTTACAAAAGTGAAGATAACAGAATTGGACATGGTGATTCTAATACAAGTAGAGTGGTACTAGGCTCGGTGATTGTTGTCAAGATGACTATCATGCGTTTGCCGCGTGCATGCACTCGGCGACATTAGTCAGCAGATCTTGGACGAGTCAAAGGGCTGCGTCAACGGCCGCGTCAGTGCCAAGTGTCTACGGACGGAAATGTATTTAGTTCCGGTCTTGCCAGAATAGAGCCAAATTCTCTCATCCCCACCCTTGCCGTTACTTTCCCACACCGCTCATTTCTAATTACTCCCTTTCCGAGGCACTGTACGCGTAATCTCACCTTTTCCACCTTCCACCACCATGTCCAACCTCACTACTTCGTCTCCGGAGCGCGATCAAGAATTGTTAGCCATTGGACGCCAATGCTCACATCCGTCCTGCCTTCTCGTGGACTTTCTACCCTTCAAGTGTCAGCACTGTACAGATTCCTTCTGTGCTGACCATTTTAAACCGGAATCCCATAGCTGCTCAAAATACGACGAGACTAAGTATAACCGAGTAGCTCCCGACTGTGGGTTCTTTCTTCCGTCCACCCCTTCTGCCTGGCTCAACGCCGTTTTACCTAGGTCCGCTCTGCAATGAGCCTGTTCCCATTCCTCCAGGCGAAGACCCTAACATAAGGATGGAGCGCCACCTTACCGTAGATTGCTCCGTCATGACTGGCCGGTCTCACAAGGCTAGCTCTGCACCAAGGTGCTCAAGGCCCAAGTGTGGAAAAGTCCTAATCGCTCAAATACAGTGCGATGTGAGTTTCTGACAGACTTACCCACTAGCCTCTCATCTCATCACTTTTTCAGAAATGTCGCCAGAAGTTTTGTCCCGAGCATCGTTTTCCGAGTTCGCACAACTGCTCTTCCCTCTCATCTCTAGCGGCTCCAATCTCGAGCACTCCAAGCAAAGCGAGCTCTCGAACTTCTGCGGTTAGCGCCAGCGGTCTGGCTGCGATGAAACGTGCAGCAGCATCCGCAAAGTCTGTGGTACCTTCACCTTCTACCAAGACCCCCAAGGTCCCAGCCAAGGCAACGTCTTCCGCTAGTGCTGCCGCTTCTGGATCGAAGCACAATACCCCGAATCCTTTCTCAAAGACCGACCGGTAGGCAAAGTTTTCGCCCATCGCAATTGGAGACCTCTCATGACGCTGTAGGTCATCTCCACTGACAATACCCGATGCTAAACCAACCACTGACGAATCGAATGCGGCCGCCGAAACACCGGGTCGCTGCTCCCCTAAACTCCAATCCAATTCTGCATTTGATTTCAACTCGTTTGTACCGAAACCTTTATTCGTGTCTGCATGATGCCCGCTCTCGCGCCCTAGACGTTCGAAGCAGGAAAGGGAAAGCCAGATCCGAGCGATGCGAGCCCGTGCTCAGAAGGGGGTGAGTTGATAGTCATATTTCATGCAACTTGCAACCGATGAGCGCGCAGCTGTTGAGCGAGGAAGAGAAGGTTCTTCTGGCATCCCTCGAGGCTGAGCGAGCGCACGGATCTGGTAACAGGGACTGTGTTGTTATGTAGCGATTAGACCTTCCGATATCATATTGTATGTTTTCTGGACATAGTTTTCACTATATAATATGGGCGAATTCCCGTTATGTCACGTTACTCAATCCGTGTGAGCCTGAGGTGAAGCCTCGGTCATACAACCCATGTCCGACTCCGAGCAAGACGCGTCCGTCCTGGGTAAACGCGCTCGAAATGGCCCCGGAACTGATGTCGCAGAAGATGCTGACATGAATCCCCCGCCGACTACTCAGGACGACGAAGAGAGCGACGATGACGTTGGGCCCATGCCCATGCCAGAAGGTGGCCCAGTCAACACAGGCACGAAAAAGAAACGAAAAGGTGCGTAGGAATGCATTACCCATCGAATGGTCCTGAACACAGTTTTCGCTCTCGTATACATAGTCCTCCCGCATGAACGTCTCTTCCTGGATCATCTCCCGAGTGCAGATAGGTACCACAAGAGCTTCATGCATCGCGATGTGATCAACTTTGTAGTCGTCACACGGTGCGTCTCTTTCTACTTGATCTCCCACAACGTCTCACACCGAAAGTAAACGTAAAAATAAATAAATGTGATTATGACACAACAGCACGGACTTCGTCATCACGACGTCCGTCGATGGTCACTTGAAGCTGTGGAAAAAACAGGATACGGGCATAGAATTCGTCAAGCACTATCGTGCGCACATGTCGCCCATACTTGGCGTTTCTGCAAGCGCGGACGGGGAGCTGTTTGCGAGCGTGGCAGAGGACGGGAGTGCAAAAGTTTTCGACGTCGTCAATTTCGGTGCGTGTCCTAGTCATACACCCCCACACTTTCTCTGAACCCCCCCGGACCTCGAAAGACATGATCAACATGATCAAACTTGGATTCACGCCGAAAGCTTGTTGCTGGGTGCATCGGAGAGGCCAAGCGCAAGGCATTCTCGCCATGTATGTGCCCTTTCCTGGTATTGTTTTTGTCATTGTGCGATGCTCATGACACATTCAGCTCAGAGCAGAACTCTGGAACTATTCGACTGTACGATGGTCGTGGGGATGGAAAGCCATTGGAGACTTTGGAAAAGCTGCATCGATTCCCCATCCACTTGATGACGGTGCGCCTCGCCTCTCTCCATCTCTTCTTCCAATCGTCGCCTGATACCCTTAGATAGTATAGTGACCGGTTTGACTGTGTCATCTCTGCAGATGAAGGTGGCTTTGTCGAGTATTGGACGCCGAGTGAGCAGTTCGAGCTGCCATCAAATGTGCCAGGTCTGTGGTCATTCAAGAGCCAGACAGACTTGTACGAGTTTAAGAAGGTACGCCTCTCGGTCTCTCCCCCCCGTCCTCGATATTCCCCTTACCGAGCTTTCTAGTCGGCGTCCACACCAACTTGCATCACACTGTCTCCAGACTCGTTATCATTCGTCACATTCTCCCTACCTGATAGGCAAATCCGTATCTTTTCATTCCTGACCGGCAAAATGATGAGGAAGTACGACGAGTCGCTCGCAGCTATCCAAGAGATGCAGCAGGCGGGTACGGCCGTGTATAAAGTGGAGGATATGGAGTTTGGTCGTCGCCTTGCGGTTGAAAAGGAGCTCGAGCTCCCCGGACCTGATGGGAAAGTGCCCGGTGCTTGGATCAATGCGGTGTGGGACGAGAGTGGGGCGTTCGTGCTGTATCCGACCTTGTTGGGGATAAAAGGTTTTTAGGCCCAACCCACTCTGGTTCGTGTGAGTTGTCGGTTTTGTGCTGACTTTCTCTCACAGTCGTAAACACTGTGACGAATCGGGTCGTGCGCCTCCTGGGGAAGGACGAGACCGTGCGCTGGGTGAACCTGAGTCTGTACCAGGGCGCCCCGGCCAAGAAAGGCGTCACCACAGTGGCGATGGCCGCGTCGGCCAACCCCATCCTGGCGGACAAGGCAGTGCGTGACCCGACATTGTTCTGCACAGGCCTCAAAAGACAGCGCTTTTATATGTTCACGCGAAGCGGGCCCGAGTAAGGATCTTTTTCCATCTCTCCGCATTTCCTCCTCTCAATGAATGTTATATACAGGGACGGTAACTCGAAATCCGGTGACCGAGACATCTTCAACGAGCGCCCGACGCGCGAGGAGCAGTCGATCGCCGCCGCCGCGCCGGCCGCGCCATCGCACACCGCCGCCCTCGCGTCGTCCGCGACGATCCACACGACGCTCGGGGACATGCACATGCGTCTGTTCCCACAGCAGGCGCCGAAAGCCGTCGAGAACTTCATCGGACACGCTCGCAGCGGGTACTACGACGGCGTGATCTTCCACCGCGTCATACCCAAGTTCATGATCCAGACGGGTGACCCCCTCGGCGACGGCACGGGCGGAACGAGCATCTGGGAGCGCGATTTCGAAGACGAGTTTTCCGACGATCTCCGGCACGATCGGTATTGCCCCCTCCCATCGTTCTAGCTGGCATTTCGTCGCTTACTTTTTTTTTTTGTAGGCCGTATGCCGTCAGCATGGCGAATGCTGGACCGAACACGAATGGGTCACAGTTCTTCATTACTACAAATGCCACAACGTGGCTCGACAGGAAGCACACCATTTTCGGGCGCGTGCTGTCTGGGCTGGAGACCGTGCACGCGATAGAAAACGTAAAGACGAACAAGGCGGACAAACCTTACGAAGATATCAAGATTATAAATGTGGAAATTGGGTAGTCACCACAATGTTAGTACAATAGATATCATGACACTGTCCGTCCTTGGCGGTTATGGCGCGACATAACGCTGACTAACATCGGTTAGTGCGTGCACGTGACATACGCGAGTTACACGCGAGTCATATATTCAGTACGCGTTCATATAAAACCTGTCCGTGTTACAAACGCGAACTTGGATAACGATCACCATCACCACTATGTCCAATTCTGTTATCATCACTTTTGTGAGTTTTGCTTCCCTCTTTCACTATGCTCCTGTTACATGCCCTAATTCGCTGTAGATAAGGCATGCTGAATCTACTGACAATGGTGTATGTCCTCCTTTCTAGCATGCCAGGGCCCTCCCATTGCTCACTTATCATCGGTAGCGATCGATATGGCATGGATGGAAAGACGCACCTCTCTCTATTGAAGGTATGTACGAGGAAGCCTCTCAGACGACAGTCGACAGTATTCACTTTATATCAAACAGGGGTGGATGTATGTTCGTTCGTAGGTTAGTGGGATGAAAGATCACTAAACATGGCCCTCGCAGCAAGCGCGCGCTCTTGGTATATTCTTCGCAAATACCCATTTCACCGCCATTCACACATCGGATCTGAAACGCGCGTTCGCAACTGCTAGAGCCCTATATGATCATCAGGAAGACTCCAAGCCGTCCTTCGATTCGTCCGAACTTTTCCGTGAACAAAACTTTGGCCTCGCAGCAGGAAATCCGGTTTCGTTCAGCAAGATTAGTCATTCACTGACTTGGGAGGAGCACGCGGCAAGGGGGGTATACCTGGCATGTTATAGTGACGATGATAGATTTCCTGAAGGGGAAAGCATCAAGGATCTTGCCGAGCGCGCAAGGAAAGGTCTTGAAGAATTCGTGCTTCCCCATGTGTGGCAAGCTGCTAAAGAAGGCAAGACTGGCATAAAGGTCGCAGTCGTCAGCCATGGTCTATGCATCACCGAATTGATCTCGGAGTTACTCAAGAAGAGTGCGAAGCCGGTCACAAAGCCCAAGAACACTAATTTATCGAATACCGGTTGGATACAGGTTGTTGTCGACATTGAGGTGGGTAGTTGGGAAATATGATGGTTCGTCAGCTAACGTCCCATGTCTCATAGGGAGCCCAGGAAGGCCAACCAATCGACGTGGACAAGGAGCCCCCAGTCATGGTCATGCGCGTAACCGACGTTAAAGGGATTGTCGATTACTATTAGGTACAACCACTGTCGCACGCGGCCTGCCTAGTTCAGCTAAAATGGCTCAGAGTTTCCCTCATTACTCGTTTCCAGACGAATCGTTTGTGTAAAATGTAAGCGGCCAATTGACATGAATAAAAAATATGCGATTCAATCATCGTCATCATCATCATCATCATCCTCCGGCTCACTCGCGCCATCTTCGTCAAGATCATCCCATGGCACATCGGTCTCTTCCCATCTAAGATCGCACCATTAGCGCGCATAGGGGATGGGGGGGGGGGGCACTCACGTTTCCGTCCCTGGGGTAGACTCGTCCCTCCTTAATAAGGGCGTTCGAAGGGACTTGAGGCAAAATAGCGGTGTGTAAATCGCGCCAGGTCGGTAAGCTTGCTGGCGGACACCAGTGCACCCATCGGCCAGCCAACCAACGTTCACTGCCGGATTGAAGGTGACACCTGGAATAGCTGGGGACACGGTCGCACGCAAGCTGATGTTCACCGTCTCGCTAGCTGAGTTAGGAAGAGGCATGAGTCGATCACTTGTCGCAACAGAGAGTAGAGTAGGAACCCACTTTTATTGGACAAATACATGTAGAAACAGGGGCATTCGTATACGCGATGCGCGAGGGCCTTGCCCTTAAGAGCGGAAATCTTGAGAGCCTCTTTGAGGAACGGGTCGGGAATGCATATCAGTCGTGGTTTAAACATTAACAATATTGCGCCACGCCTGGAGTTGAATTTCCACCGGCTCCTGAAAACCAGGTCCTGGGCGGCGTGCACGGTTCTGTAAGATTTGGTGAGAAGCTAGTAGTATGGTGAGGGCATAGCTTCAAGACTCACGCTCCAATGTCGGCTCCCACGTCGGTCGCCCGTACATGATACGAGTGAATCTGATACTGGTCTGTCTCAGGCGTCTCCAACGGAGGATATTGTCTGGCGATCGATGCGATTTCCTGGTGCGTATATATACTTCCCTCGATCAGGAACTCTCCAGTCTTCTGGTTGACTGTGCCGAAATCTCCGGCCTGTTTGATGGAACGACGATACGATTAAAAAAAGTGTGGCGATGAATGAATGATTGACGAGGGCAAAGCTAACCTGGATGCGTTTTGGTGGGTCCCAGTTGGCCCACTTTGAGGACGCCTCCTTGATCAGGTCGATGTACTTGCGTTGAGAATTCTCTTTTGCCCAAGGCAGACAAAAGGGCATCGTGAGGTCGTCCTCGTGCTGAGCGCCGACAGTAACAACAGGATGTTTCGTTTATATGTACGGCGGTCAGCATTCATTAATTAAATTGCGGTCACGTTACACCACATCCGGCCACGCGTGAGGAAGATGGCGAATCGAGCGGGAAAGTGCGATATCCCAGGACCCGATTCCGTAGTCTATAAGTCGCAAAAGTAGGGTAATGTCAGGCTCACAGGCCACACCAGGCGTTGGCGGAAACCTTCTTTCACTGGAAAGGAGTCAAGGTAATTGCGCACCCCTTGTGCCATGTAGGAGCCTGGGAGAGCGGCAATAAGATTCTCCTCGTTGAGGGTCACGCACAGCCCCAACAAACACATGAGGCTGACGGGTGTTTCCACGGCGGTGGAAGAAGATAGACGGACGAGAGTCCTTGAACCGAATGAGGAAGCCAAGGACAGAGAACACAAGGACGCCGCGCCGGAGCTCTGGCCATCTCGGTGCTCAGTGTACAGCGTGCGGCGCCGGCTGTGTGCGCCTTCGTTATCATGAGATCAGGAATTCGAATAAGCACTACAGAAACGAAGAACGTTGTCTCTGGGAAAGGGGTGTGAGTGCGACTCTGATCCGAGTGATCTGGGCCATCTAAAGTGAGGACACACGGAGCTGAACTCTGCCGCTGGGCGAGTTCGAAAAATAGAACAGGCGGAGGCTGTGGCGAATAGGAAACGCAGCCGCATAGCAGGTATAGGGCGGACTCGGAGGCTGCGTGTTCTGGGACGCGCCAAGGGACGCGCGGTCAACGCGTGTTGATCGTCAACTGCACCAGTCACCCGTGACCAGTTCGCTCGAAACTTGACCCTATCTGACCCATTGCGGTTCTCGAGCTTCTAACGTACAGGCGTGCAGCAAAACTAGAGTCCTTTCAATTGTATCAACACAAGTACAGGTACAGGTGAATCGCATAGCATAATTGATGAGAAATGAGAACTAAGACTACAGCTTGGCACTGGAGAAGAGCGTTCAAGTCGCGCCGTAGATGGGGAGGGGGAGCTGAGGGAAGGAATGACTAATCGTCGTCTTCGTCGTCGTCGTCGTCGTCATCGTCGTCCCCATCGTCCTTTGGTACATCATGCATTAGCTACAACTTTCCGTCAAATTAGAAATACGACTCTCACCCATTGCTCGTGATCGCTTGGCACCTCTTCTCCATCGTCATCGAGCTCTTTCCAGGGGGATTCTGGAACGCCCCAACTTGAAACTGCTCAGTATCAGTAGGATCGAAGAGATCGCCCACTTACAACATCTCATTCGGAGGTCTTCCATCTCTCCTTGGTTGTTTATTTCTCAACTGAATCCTCTGCAGTTGGTACAGTGGTTGGTAGCCCTCATTTGGAAGGCTGCCGAACTGATACACGCCAACGTTCCCTTCTGCATACCAACCGGTCTCCTTCCCGGATCCCGCGTTAGTGGTGCGCAAAGCGATCTTTACGTGCTCGCCAGCTATAAAGGTGGTAGGTAACCCAATCAGGGTCATGATCACTTTACGCTTCAGAGAGTTTGTAACCCACACTTGTTGGACAAATACATAGCGAATGCTGGGGATGACCAAACGTTGGTGACAACGTTCTTTTCCCTGATCTCCCGTATGCTCTCGTTCTTGAGGGTCATATCGAGGAACGCATTGGGGATGCTGATCTTGCGAGCGCGGTGCAGGACAATGAAAGCGGCGCGTTCTTTTTTGAACTCCCACTGGCATTTGTAGACAATATCACTCAGGTCGCCAAAATCCCTGGCAAAGTATTAGTTGGGTGACCACCTGGTGTATTCAACTTGACATCTCACGGAGGCGTGTGCACGCGTGGAGCAAAGCCTGAATCGATTCTGAATTCTGGAATCGGGTCGTAAACCACGGGAGGATAGTCCTTTGCGATCGATGCCAAGGGTTCGTCTCTGTAGATATTTCCCTCGCGGACGAACTGGCCAGTTTCTTTGTCTATTTGTCCAAAATCTCCCACCTTGCGTTGCGTCAGATATTGGGACATTTTTGGTGACTAGTAGGAACATACCTCTATGAGTCTTAGCGGGTTCCAATTTACCCACTTTCCGGATATTTCGTTGATCAAGTCCACGTATTTGCGGCACGCTCTAGGCTGAGAGAGGGGCATCGTGGGGGGACGCAGGTGCGAGGGGCGAACTGGCAGACAATTGAGCTGTCCGCTTATAATAGAGGTGGCTAATGCGCTGTCGGGTGCCTCTCTTTGGGGACTAGGATCCCATCTAAGAGGCGAATACAACTGCGATAAGTGACTTCGCTCTGGAAACGACTCAGGCGCCCCAGAAATCTAAATTCCCTTTCTGTGGAGGCTGTTCTGCCTGACGGCGTCTACTATGATGATAGAAGGTGGTTGGGTGCTGTGAAGATAACAATCACAGTCCGCAGTTCGTATGTAACCGAACCGTAACCAAAGGAGGGGGACACAGCACACGAAATTACGGCACTGCCGTGTCAGCAGCGGCCTGTCCGCACAGCCAAGTCCTCATTCGGTCCCAAAGCACCGCAAGGGTCAATCAACCCCAGTGGGTTAAGGTAGAGTGTACCTGAGTGGGTCCCTTCACTGCCTAATTTAACGATTCGAGGCTCTATACTAATCGTGCCGTTGTCGTAAGCTCGTTGTGGCGGCGAAAGACGGACGACCCGATGGATGGGGGCGGTGATTTGAAGTGGGGCGTACACTTGGGCGTACACAACTACTATGCCTTAAGGAATTTTGGTCTAACCCCTCCGAGTTGATGAGTCGAGCGCCATCTCTCGCAGCATTGTACCTCTATGCGCCGGTCGGGAAGTGATGCGGGGCTCGTTTCACCAGGAGTTCATCACTACTTGTACGACCACGGAGCCGGTTGATGGAGCCGAAGTTGCGCCGCGCCACTTCCAGAGGCTTCGATGGACCCGAGGGAAAACCAGGCCATACGAGGCCCGCCTTGGCCACATCCAGACCTCCCAGTTCCCATTGCAGCTATCCCGTATTCTCCCTATCCCGACATCACGCCACGATATAAAAAAGCTGCAGACTTAGCGTTGTCTTGTACAATACCATGGCTCACGAAGGTCAAGAAACCATCAGCATCGGGAACTATCTCCTCGAGAGGTTGTCTCAAATAGGGGTCCAGGCAGGCCATCCTCCCTTCATGTATCCTCTTCTCTTTTCCTTATTTTAAATCACAGTCACTATTTGGCGTTCCTGGTGATTTCAATCTAGGTGTGCTTCCTCCTCCTGTCGTTATGAATGTTGCACTGACCACTATTCAGGATTTTTGGTCGGTCCTGGCGCTAGCCAACATACGTACCTTCCTTACCGTATTGGCAGGATCTCGTCGAAGACCATCCCAAGATTGATTGGGTTGGCAACTGGTACATATTCACTAGCGTTACACTCCATATAGTGTTGACCTCCGTCTAGTAACGAACTGAATGCGTCTTACGCTGCTGATGGCTATGCCCGCGTCATGCATGGAAGCGGCGGTTCCGCCAAGCATGGAAGCGTCGGTGCCATTCTCACCACGTATGCATATGCACTGTTTCTCCCTATGTGGAGGCACTTACTGTGGGTCTTTTACAGCTTTGGCGTCGGTGAACTCAGCGCTATCAATGGACTAGCTGGTGGTATGCAATTTTTTTCGTGCTATTCAGCCGTTCTCCATCCCCTGACTTTTCCTAGCCTTCTCGGAACACGTGCCAGTCGTGCACATAGTAGGTGTCCCAAGCACCGAGCAACAAAAGAATAAGCCAATGCTTCACCATACGCTCGGTGACGGGAGGTGCGCGGTATTGACCAGGTGTCCTACCTCACACTTACATCCCTTCAGATTTGATGCGTATCTAAAGGCGGCAAAACAATTCACCTGCTCTCATGGGGCCGTTTTCGACGTGACCACCGCAGCCTCCGAGATCGACCGCGTCCTGGCGGACTGTGTAACATCCGTAAGCCTACATTCCCTACTACCGATGAGTTCGTTCGCCCACAGCATTCATCAGGCCCGTCCTGTGTATCTTATGCTTCCAACGGACAGAGTCTTCAACAAGATTCCCCGCAGCAGATTGGACACACCCCTCAAGTCGCACCCTAAGCCGAACGACCCACATACGGAGGAGTTTGTTGTTGGCGAGATCAAGAAGCTCGTGGAGCAAGCCGGCTCAGAAGTAATCATCCTCGTCGATGCGTGTACAATTCGGCATGATGTCACAGACGAAACTTGGGATCTCATAAAGCGTACCGGATTCCCGGTCTATTCCGCCCCTATGGGTAAGGCGGCTGTTCCGGAGGATTACGAGCGTTACGGTGGGGTACGTCCTCTACGACCCGATTCAGCCCAGAAGTCCATACTGACGTCTTCTTTTGGGTAGATCTATGTTGGCTCCATCTCTCACCCAGAAGTTAAAGAGAAGGTCGAAACTGCGAAACTGGTTCTCTCCATTGGTGGTCTCAAATCAGACTTTAACACTGGCAACTTCACATACCGCACCTCGCGGGCGACCACTGTCGAGGTAAATTTTCTCATCTGGTGCCTCCTGTGGTGCTTATCCTATGGTAGCTGCATTCCGACCATACGCGCGTGCAGTATGCATACTATCCCGGGATTGGAATGAAGCATCTCCTCCCCAAGCTTACCGCTCGGTTGCACCCCTTGGAGTCGTCCTCTGCCTTAGCTAGCGTCCCTCCGTTCCTCGCTCCCCTCCCTGGGGTGGGAAAGGACCCCCTTGGCGAAGAAACTATATCTCATCTCTTCTTCTGGCCACGCATAGCGCAATTTATACGGTCTGAAGACGTGGTCGTGACCGAGACCGGCACGTCGAGTTTCGGCGCACTTGAAATGCCGCTGCCGGCCAACGCGATCTATGTCTCGCAAATTCTCTGGGGTAGCATCGGGTGGGCGACTGGTGCTGCTGTCGGGGCAGCGTTCGCAGCGCGCGAGAGGGGACTGAAGGGTCGAACCTTGTTGTTCACTGGTGATGGAAGCTTGCAGTTGACGGTGCAAGAGCTGTCGACGGCGATGCGACACGGCCTTTCTCCCATCATTTTCGTATTGAACAACAAGGGGTACACCATCGAGCGACACTTGCACGGCAGAGACCGCCGTTATAATGACATCGTCAATTGGTATGTGCGCTTCTTCCGATACGATTTGCGCCGACCTGACGTAATTGGGAACCCTTCAGGAAATGGACTCAACTCCTCGATGTGCTGGCTCCGGAGAATTTGTCACCGAAGCCCAGATCGTACACTGTGCACACGAAGAAGGAACTGGACGCGTTGCTGAAAGACGAGTCGTTCGCGAGTGCAGGTGGTATACAGCTCGTCGAAGTCATGATGGACAAGTACGATGCTCCTCTGCCATTGCTGCGCCAGACCGAGCTGAGCGGGCAAACGAATCACTATGTTGAGATGATGTGATGCAGAACTAAAGAAGGTTGTACAGGTCATACAATATATCAAAACGGAATGTCTACTGTATCTCGTAACCGCCGACAACTGTGAATATGCCTGCTACTGTACATTGGTTTGAGAAGAGTCCGGAGTACTAGAGGGTTACAGTAGTGTGAATGTATTTTTTTCTGTGGATAGGGGTTGAACTATATGGCATGTACTGTGATTCCCCCAACTTGATACGTTGAATTTTTTTAATTCTTAGACGACTGCTTGTAGCGATACTACGACGTCGAAAATGCTCCTGGTTGTACGCTATAAGGTCGCAAACGCCGCTGTGTTCGCCGACTAGTGATATTCTCTCTCTACAAGGAAGCTCTGAAACAAGACACTGACTCGGAGGGCCATCATCCGGGACTGTATGCTCGGAGAGCTAGATGAATTCCCTACAGACAGAAGAGTACGAGTATCACGGACAATTATCTGTGGGTGCCTTGAAATTTTCAGAAGGATATCAATAATGGACCGACGAAACTTGGGCTACGTTAGCATATGTCGTATCAAAGGCTCTGATGGAAGTGATACGTTCAAATAACGGCATTGCTACAGCTTCGAAGGCCAACCCGGGAGCTATTGGTATTATGGTTCGAGCGAAGGGGCGCATCGAGGGTATGAGATACCCATGGGGTCAAAATGTCGAACGCTGTGTCGACGAAGGTGAGATGTAATATACATACCTACCTATCTAATGTACAGAGCTTGCTACAACTTACTGCGCTTGGATCCAAGGCTCGGTTACATCACGTGTCAACTCATTTCACACGCGACCACGCGTCTTTTGGACGCGTTCCTTCTCAATTTGGATATCCTCGTGTATCATCACGATGTCGAACATGTCGAGTGCGTCCTTTCCCCCTCAGATCGCAAATTATCTCCTCGGACAGCCCCTTGGCTCAGGTGTCTCGGGTATGTTCCACATATCGCGCTCTCCAATAGCTAGCTCACTTCTTTGTGGGTCGTAGGCTGGACATTCCGCGCAACACACATTCATACAGGACAAGTCGTTGCGCTCAAAGTCCAGTCGCTCGACGTTTCATATCCTTCGAACACGCATGAGCGTATCATCTATCCAATGCTACAGGGGGGGTGCGGGCGTGCCTACCCCTATGGGCATCCGGGTTATGGGGACGCTTGGGACTATCTCGCAATGGATTTGTTAGGGAGCAGTCTTGACAGACTGTACAGGAAATCTGGGAAGAATGTGATGGATTTAAGAAGTGCTTGCTCTTTCGCTATTCAACTGGTGGGCCCCTTCCTTTCACTTCAGGACTGCGCCTTTTGAGCTGCGATCGCTTGAAATCGGGGTGAAATGCAGATATCACGCCTGGAGTTTATGCACTCGCGTGGCGTGTTGCACCGAGACATCCAGCTCGGGAACTGCGTTATCGGTCGCGAGCCAAAACACGAGATGATATACATGATTGATTTTGGCTTTGCGAAGCGATACCTTGACAACCGGCAGAAGCATATCGCAAACCGCGCTGAGAGGAGTTTCGGTGGGAACTATTATTTCTCGAGCGTGAACGTTCATTGCAGGGGAAAAAGTGCGCGCTCTTCCCAAGTGTTTATCCTACTTACCAGGTCGATGAACAACCCCCCCCTGCGCATAGCATGTTCAAGACGAGATGACCTCGAATCTGCAGCCACTTCTGCTGATTCACATACTGATCCCGGGTGGCCTACCATGGACTCGGAACGGCGTGCCCCGCGACGAGATAGCGCACGATCGTCTGAAACGTGAGAAGCGCGCAGCGTTGCCTGAAGACCTGGCGCGTGGCCTCCCCGAAGAGTTCGAGGAGTTTCTGCGGTACTGCCGCAGCCTCAATTTCGCGCAACAACCTGACTATGCATACTGGCGGCAACGCTTCAGCGACCTCGCGAAGGATCTAGGGTATAAGGACATTGACCGATTTATCTGGCCTCCTCCGCCGGTTGCCTTTGGTAAGCTCATTCTGGCTCTGACGAACATCAGAAGATCTGACGCCGATGAGCAGCAGCCGTCGAAGTCCCGATCTCACCTCAATCAACGGGCAGAAGCACAGCTGAAACTAGCAGAAGCGCAGCTGACAGGATTATTACAAGGCTTGGCTCAATTACACATAAAGGGGGACAATATCGGTCGGCCAGTACTCGGTGACAGAAAAAACGTCCAGGGTGGGGGTGGCAATGGAGGTGATTTACTGCTCAAAAAGCCTGGGCAGGCTGAGGTCGTCGTTATCTCGGACGGCGAGCAGTCATCGGGAGAGCATGGGCCCGTGCACCGGTACAATAAGGCCGCACGTATCACAAACTGACGCAGGCGGCAGGGCAGGCGGCGGACAACCGCGTGCTGGCGCGTCTCACGGAGGATTTTGTAAAGGTTTGCGAAATTCCAACTCACGGACGCTGACGCGTGAAGGCTTCGCATTCCTCGACGCGTTGCACAAGCAACTCGCAGATCCGTCCGTGTTCATCGTTCCACTACGCTCGAGCAAGACACGATCGTCGCGATCGCAACGAGATCAGGAGTCCGTCGGGGCCGCGGAGGAAGCGCCACATGAACGCCGTGGTCGGCTAAACAGCCTATGCATGTCGCTAAAGAAGGCGCAGGATAATAAGACGGTCGCGGGCTGGTGACTGAATTTGGAGCGCTGATTGATAGGACAGCGGGGCGGAAGCTGACCAAGGACGGGATGATGTTCCTCGAGATTGTAGCGGATAGATTACTGGTCGTTCGTGTTTAACGGCGTTGCGTTGGTTGGATGATCGTTAGTGTATGTGGCGGGAATTTCCGGCAATAACATAAATTGAAACACGGGTCAAAGTTGCCCCACTTTTTTTTTGTCTCTTTTTCTACCTCGAAGGTTGCCCGCCAACACCCCGCACTCCTTCATAGACCCCTACTTTTTTTTTCATTTTCTCTCTTCTTGGCTTCACATCATGAAGACTGTCACCAAGGATGGCGTCACGAGCGTCGTAGCACAAAATGAGGTGGTCATTCCCGACCTCACCATCAAGGACCTCTTGTCCGCAATACCGTCAGTGGCTTGTTTCTTTTCGAAACGCGCCCCACTGACCTCAGCTCTCTTTATGGACGTATTTCTATAGAGCTCACTGCTACAAGCGATCGGCATTCCGGTCTGGGCTCTACGTGTAAGCACTCCACTACGCACATGACCGCGTCTGACCCTGTGACAGCGTCTGGGACTTGTTCCTCATCGGTGTCATCTACAAGACCACCACGTACATCGAGCCGCTGCTCACCCCGGCGCACCTTTCTCTTCCTGCACCCTTCCTCTATCCCTTTGCCCGTTTTGCGCTCTGGTCCCTCTATGGCTTCGCTACTGGTCGTCGCGACTGGCCTCTGGGTCATTGCTCATGAATGTGGCCACCAGGCGTTCTCAGAGTCCAAGTTCATTAATAATCTTGTTGGTTGGGTTCTTCATTCTAGGTCAGCGCCTTTTTTTTTCTCCCCAAATATTCGCCTCGTGTAGGCGCTAAATGAACTTCC
>WTXK01000785.1:0-19242 GCA_025769895.1 Lactarius psammicola
CCTGCCATCGTCTCTCCGGTCGTGGCGTTCCACACACGAATTGTTTGATCGCCCGAGCCTGAGACGATGCGTTGTCCATCTGATGAGAATGCCACAGAATAGACCGAATCCTTGTGTCCAATAAATGGCCTGCCTCAGTCTCTCGTAGTGGCGTTCCAACACGAATTGTCTTCGAAGAGCCTGAGACGATGCGTTGTCCATCTGATGAGAATGCCACAGACAGACCAAGAAGTGTGTCCAGTAAACGGGCCTGCTGTTCTCCGTCGTGGTGTTCCACACACGAATTGTTCGATCACGAGCCTGAGACGATGCGCTGCCCATCTGGCGAGAACCACAGACAGACCGAATCCGTGTCCGGTAAACGGAGCCAGTCTCTCCTGTCGTGGCGTTCCACACATAAATTGTTCGATCCTCCGAGCCCGAGACGATGCGTTGGCCATCTGGCGAGAATGCCACAGAAAAGATCGAATCCGTGTGTCCGGTAAATGGGTGTCGCTGTCTCTCTCGTAGTGGCGTTCCACAAACAAATTGTTTCGATCGGAAGAGGCCCGATATGATTGGTGGCTGGCCATCTGGCGAGAATGCCACAGACCAGACCGATCCGTGGGTCCAGTGAATGGACCTGCCGCTGTCTCGCCCGTCGTGGTGTCCACACACCGAATTCTTCTATCATGCGAGCCTGAAACTATGCGCTGGCCATCTGGCGAGAATGTCACAGACTTGACCGAATCCGTATGTCCAGTAAATGGGCCTGCCGCTATCTCTCCCGTAGTGGAGTTCCACACACGAATTGTTCGATCGTCTGAGCCTGAGACGATGAGCTGACCATCAGGCGAGAATGCCAAAGACTCAACAAAACCAGTGTGTCCAGTAAACGGGCCCACCACTGTCTCTCCCGTCGTGGCATTCCACACACGAATTGTTTGATCGCCTGAGCCTGAGACGATGTGCTGGCCATCTGGCGAGAATGCCACAGAAAAGACCGCAGACGTGTGTTCGGTAAAGGGCCCTGTCTCCGTCTCTCCCGTAGTGGCGTTCCACACACGAATCGTTTTATCGCGCGAGCCCGAGACGATGCGCTGACCATCTGGCGAGAATGCTACAGAAAAGACCGGATCCGTGTGTCCAGTGAACGGGCCCGTCACTGTCTCTCCTGTCGTGGTGTTCCACACACGAATTGTTCGATCGTCCGAGCCTGAGACGATGCGCTGACCATCTGGCGAGAATGCCACAGAGTTGACCGTATCCGTGTGTCCAGAAAATGGGCCTGCCGCTGTCTCGCCCGTCGTGGCGTTCCACATACGAATAGTTCCATCGGAAGAGCCCGAGACGATGCGCTGGCCATCTGGTGAGACTGCGACGGAAAGGACATCGCCACCAACTGTTGAAATCACCAATTTCAATGATGGCCAATGAGACAACCGCCCGCGTTCCACGCGTAACATTCGATGAAATGAACTGGAATAATGTGCAGAGACAAGAGAACCAGTCGGCGCAAATGGTAGAGCAGAAAGATACACATGTGGTGCGCTCTTTGCAATGGCACCCCCGAAATACTGTACGAACACGGATGTATCATCGACGAACGACCTGAACTTCTCTAGCTCCATCTGAGAGACCGGCTGCGATCGTGGCTATTAATTTTTCGCCTTCCCATCAATTAACAATTGGATTATACTCACAACTTGACCAGAGGCTAACCAGACCTTCAGAGCCTCGCACGCTGCCGAAGCAACACCCACATAGTTCGTCAAGCTAAGGGCCTCCAACCAAAAGAGAAGTTTCTTCTCAAACAAAGTTCGAAGTTTTCCAAACAGATCGGTTTCGAAACCAATATGTTTCAAGTGATCGTCCCAGAAACGGCAGGCGTACAACAGAGCAGGTGGGATGTGTTGATCAACGCGGGAGTTAAGGTCAGTCACGTCCTTATTGGCAAGATATGATGTTTTGAGATCGCAGATGTTGAATTTGAGGTGTTTGAGCAGTAGATTGAGACAGGAGTGGGCCAATTGACGGTGAGCGTCACGAAGGCCAACACAAAATTCGCCGCTCCTCTCTTTATTTGTGAGGAAATCGCGGAACGATGTATGGAGGGGAATGATGGGAAGGTTTTCATCGGATGAATTGACATTGCTCAACAACGAACCAAGGCGACGGAGTAATATAACAGCGTCGTCGCCATCGTCGTCGCCATCGCCGACGTCATCGTTGTCGTCCTCGTCCTCGTCCTCGTCGTCCTCGTCGCCGTCGGCATGTCGTCGCAGAGTGGTCAGAGAGCGGATACTGAGGGGTTCAATTGAAGTGATCAGCTGTCCCACGACAGAGCGGAATAGAACTCGTGCTTCTCGCTCTGTCAAGTATCCTTCAAGCACCTCTTTGTATAACTCGTCCAATGGGTCCTGTCCATCGCCTTTTGTGCTGGGTTTCAGTAGATGATTTATACACTTTCTCTTGCTATAACCAAAACGCCCGGGAGGATCTAGGATGAATTGGCTGGCAACTGCTGCCCACTGAAACAATCCCTCAGCCTTTATTGCCAGCGCGTTGCCATAACGTCTGAACTGGTCCGGATGGAGGCTCTCCCGAAGAAAGGCAAGAATGTCGTCATGGGTCTTAGCAGCCAGCTCGGAATCCTTCATGTGTTTGATCATGACTGATTGCGCTCCGACGAGCGCTGACTCGATGCCGTCCTCAGGTCTCGAAGTGATGAGCACACGGAAATTCGATGGGAGTCTGATCACGTTTTTAGCGAGAAATGTGTGCAATCCTTTTCTACCACTTGCATCCCCACTCTCGTCCAGGGCATCGATTACAACAAGAATAGGTCCGACGATGTGTAGGTCCTTGAGCGGTTCCAGGATAAGGGATTGAAACAGGGTATCATAGTCGCGTGTGCCAGCTCGGAGGGAGGAATTGTCCGTTACGACGGTTCCAAGCGCGGATTTAAACGAAGGGTAGCGGTCGGAGAGATCGCGAGCGAGAGTCGTGAAGAGGTGATAAGCCTCCCGCTTTGATTGCTCCTTCCGCAAAAAGATAAACGATGACGTAAGTCGATGGATTTTGTCGAAGCGACGTGCGACCTCGTGCGCAATCGACGACTTTCCCGTGCCTGCCTGGCCGAAAAGAACGAGACAACGCTCGGACGTGGGGTCGTTTACCCAGTTGGCAATGAAATCCAGGAAGGCCGTGCGTGTTCCCGCGAGGCAACCCTTGCCGGGTGTGAATCGCGAGCCTGTGCCGTATGGGATTTCTCCTATTTTTCTGTCCAGTTCTATGACGATTATCAGATTAATAACCCTCATGGTATCAGGGCTACGTACCGGCATCTGAGACTTGGTTAGACACCCACTTCAGTTGAGTAGCCATCCCGTCAAGCTGACTTAAAATCCCGCCGACATTCGCCGATATTATTCCCACACCGTCCAGTATTTGGAGTGCCGCTATCTCTGTAGTGATCGTGGCCTCGTCCAAGAAAGCTTTGTGCAGTCCGAGAAGGGTCGCACAAAAGTCCTCGATTTGTTTGTCGACTCCGCCGCCAGTATTTTTTAATATTCGCTTCCCTGAGAACCACATGTTTAAGCCGGCAACCGAAATGGGTAAATATTACGTACAAAATTGGGAATTCTTTGCGTATGATTGAATAAAGTCACAGCAATTACAGACATGCTGCAACATCAGCGTCAGGATCTGTGCCTGCCTGGGAATGCGCTCGATAGTTTTGAAACGATCTTCCTGGTTTGCGAAATCAAACGCATCGTGCATGGCGACGAGTAAGGTTCCGATGTTGTCGTCACGTTGAAATTGTTCTATGAGGGTCTGACATAATATAAGTATTTCAATCCGACATCAACGCAAACAGATCACCTTGGGGATCACGAAGAGTAGACTATATGCCATCTTTGCATACGGGTGAAGCTAGCGACCAAATTCAGCTCGGCCAAGAACTGGTACAAAGGACATCGCACGCACATCTGCAACTGGGCTCACAGCATCCATCACCCACTTGATCCTCCCAAGAGCACCTTCCAACGCTTTCGAGACATTAATTGTCGTCATAGCCTCGTCGGTATCACGGAGAACATTCTCGACTGGTGACATTCCCGCCAGCCGTTCGGCCACTGGCGGCGTAGGGACGTTCATCTCGCTGGGAAGGCGTTCCGTTGGAGGTGAGAGTGTTTCAGGGCCCGTGATGACGGTGGATCGAGCGGTGTTCGTGGAGTCCTTGGCAGGAGAGGACTTCATAGCTTCTCTAGGGGGCGACTCGACTTCGGTCGATCGGAGATTGGTGGCGTCGATGGGCAAGACCGGATAGGAAGTCGTATCCGGTGACACAACGACCGTCAAGTAGAGCATGACCGGCTCGATCGACTGTCTAGCCCGTCTGTCGCCGTTGGTAACGACAAAAGGAACGTCTACACCCGGATGTTCAGCTGGTCGAACAAGCTAGATTTCGGATAAGAAACGAACCAGTTTGGGATTCAACAGGTATTAGTTCGTGCGTTCCGATAAGGATATCTCGACGTGCGAATCGCTCCGCATAAAGACGCAGTATAAGACGCGAAGACGGTTGTACAGTGCTGAATAGAAATCTAAGCCGTAAAAGAGGACTAAGAAGGCATGCCTTACAAAGCGTCAAGGTTCTCGTTCCATTGCACCGTCGGTCCCTCAGGCGGAACGCTTGATGTCTTCTTTGTTGTCGCTTGACTGGTTGCAGTAACAAAGAACTTTAGGCCAAAAACATTCCGAAGACGGGGAACACTCTGCGCTCGTAGTACTAGAAACGATAACGATACTTATCGGGGGATCAGCGAGTCAGGACTCAAGTACATACCAGTGACTTGAACACGTAGCTGGGATGGGATTTCCTGCGATTCGGCGGCGATTTGAGATCTATCCAAGGTCGGTCCTCGAACGAGTATCGGAACACAAAAAAGGGGATTGACGCACCCTGTTCCTGCATTTTGCGATGCTGAGGGACCCGGGCTGGAGTAGTAGATCACTATTGAGAAAGTCACGGGCCAATAGCCATTTACGCACGAATTCGAGAACACTTTCCGGTGGTCCACATCTTTTGCAGCGGCCATACTGGATAGATGAATATGTTGGAGGGTTAGATTGAGTGCACAGTTAAAGCGTCTAGGTAACCACGCCTTGTCCACACATTATGCTGCCCGGGAGGACAGAGCGAGGGAAACAACTACTTAATACGTATGCTCGTCACGCGTTCACATGACTTGGTTAACTTGACCAGCTGAGTCTGGCCGCTCTTTCTCCCTGTCTATAGTAGCAGCGGGCCTAGTTAGGTCGACCATGCGACCGCACAATATCCCTTTGGTTCGGCATCACCGTCTGTCAATTCACTCACTAGCCGCATCTCTTCCGCTTACTACAGGGTAGAGGCGACAACGCATGGGAAAGGGACGAACAGAGAGTGCAGCCACCCCTGGGAGTCAAATTAACGGGGTACCGCCTGCTCAAGATCTTGATCTTGGCCTTTTGCATTACTATGGCGGCATTGGCTTACTGTGGGCAGTCGTCGGCACTGACGACGCCAGCCTGGGTGGCAGGGGCACCCTCGGCCATCATGTACGGCCCTTCATAGTTTCATTGCATGGGGGGTCACTCGGAGCTGACGCTGCACAGACTATAATGGGTTGGGCAGTTCGGGACTTGAAGTGAGCGCCAGCCAAGGTGGCCACTCTTCTTCCATGCTGACAGGACCCCTGAGATTCTAGAAGCCACGAGATCCCGTTTGCTAATGGTGAGCACTGCATCTATCCATCGTATAATAGACTGATGATGTGCTAATACACATTGGCCATCTATACTGCGGTCTTGTTGGCGCCACTGGAATATGTATTCAAGTTGTACTCCAACAAACTCAATGGTCTCCAATGGTCTCAATTGTCATGCGCAGAATAGCAGACCTGCAGGTCTCCGGCCTGGACATTCTGTACTAGTCAGCAACTGGTGACTCGACGCTCCTGTCGACCTGCTGAGAAGACACCTGCATCGGGACTGCATGTCTCTGCTGACGATAGGCTCCTTATTTATCACGTTACCATTCTTCGAAACATCTTTTTTGTTTAGGGTCAGAGTCGGAGTAGTCTATGCCGGACCTGGCATGCTGTATGTCGGGCAATTATGTAAATCGTGGATGAAAAATACATTGGGAGCTTCTAGGACACGGCGTGGATGTTGATCTTTCATTACGGTTTCCTAATAAATCGATTTTTTGTGATGTGGACACAACTTCTCCCGGCCTCAGCCCAATCGCGGTGTACACACACACCTTCCAAAGAGCAGGACCTAGCGAGATGGCGACTTTTGAACAAATCGTCAACTCGTCGACATTGGACGTTGTCGTTCCGAATGTAACTGTCCAGTTCCCTACGAAGCACACCGATCACGGCGCCTGGCTACAGAAATTAATCTCACAGGAAACCGAGCGCCAGCGAGCATTCTTCGGTACTTCTCGACAATCTATTCTCTTCTGTTCTCTACTTATATGCACTCGTCGTGTGTTGGTCAGACGAGTTCCTCGACTTTCTCCTCGTTCTTCGCTTGAAGCAACCAGATGATGCACCCTCCGACCCCACGCACCCGCCCCTTGCCCTTCTATCCTTCCTCACTTGCACGCAAGTGTCTTACGATGCTACATACATATCTCCCGCCCCTGCCCCTGCCCATCCCGCGCCTCGACTCGGCACTCCGCCACGCACTATATCTCTCAAGCCAACACCAGGGAACGGCGCCCTCTATGTACCTCCTAACATCTTTCCGCCGAATACCCCAAATCCTACACCTGTAACCACAGAACAGGACCGCCGATATGTGCGTTCCGAGGGCGTGACGCTTGTATCAGGGGCATGGGGAGAGGGGTCGGATCCTGCGAAAGCGAGACTTGTCGAGGATCGGGACGCGTTTGCACTCCTGTGGGATGGGACGGCCGGTCATTGGGTTGCGGTTTATCGAATGTGTATCAACGTTGGTGCGTAGTTGGCCATTGGTTTCGTACTGCATCTTTTCACACTCTCGGTAGCGTTCTTGCGACTACCCTCACCCGACCCGTTGCTCTGTATCACAGCGTCGATTACCGTGCGCGAGAAACCGGTGCCCATGACACCTGCCAGGAGCGTGCTGGCAGCAATGCTCCTCGCAGCGGGGGGCCTCCCCAAGTCCCCAACGTCCGCAGGCACGGAGCCGTTCACCAGCGTGGGGGAGTACGACAAGTTTTATCACGGTCTGGACGAGGTTAACCTTCTTGAGGGGCTTTCTGCAGGTACCTCACCCGTCCGCCTCTATATCCACACCATACTCACCGAGCACAGCACCGAGCTTCTCGAACGCTCCCCTCCCTCTCGCCTTGCCCACCACCCGGATCGGCGCCAAGACACGGAAGCAAGACTTTGCCCTCCCCGCCTCTCGGCCGCTGTCTGTCGACGTATCCTCAACGACGCCAACCCTCGCTACCCGCGCCACGCTCCGCAAGTCGTTTCGCCGGACTCTTCCCGTCGTGTCTTGCTTCCGCGTGCGCATGCGCACCGTGTTTGTCCCTTATATCTTGTTCGATGATACCCACCCCGATGCCACCCTCGACGATGCGCTCGCGGCTGGCCACGCAGAGCGCACCGTGATGCTCTGCGTCGAGATAGAGCATCCGGGACAAGCACTAGAGGGATTCTCTGTTGACGCAGTCGACGTCACGGTCGGCGGGGCAGGGGGTGCGCGGGTGCGCCTTCTTCCGGGGGATGGGAAATCGCCCCTGGAGTTATTCCCGCTCCGCTTGAGCGCGCACGAACAGTACAATTTGCTCTTCGCTGTCGAGCTGCTCAGCTCACCGATATCCGAAAAGGAAGCGCTCCTCCTCGGTGTGTCCACGTCTTCTCTGGGCGAGGAGTTACAGCGTCCAGTCACAATCATCGTGCGCGGACAGCCGTTCTCGAGTTCTGTCTCGCAAGGAAACGAGGCTGTGGCGCGGGTCGTCGGTGGGATGGAAGAGCTCTTGTTCCCAACGCAACCTTTTCCTTCGCGCTGGAACTGCGTACTCGACCTCGCCCCGCAGCGGACACCGGCAGTGGGTCAGACAGAAAGTGAAGTGTTGCCTGAACCGCCTTCGCCGTTCCCTACTGCTACCCAGCGTATCTCATCGCCCATGCCGGATAAGCAGATCGCGCCAAATCTCGTTGCGGGTAGCAAGCGTTTCACCGCGCCGTCCGGGCCGGTCCCGCGCTCCCCGCGCTCGATACTCACCCTCCGCGCTTCGACAGGCGCACTCGGTGCCGGCCCCGGCGCCATAGCTAGCAGTAGCGCGCCGTCAAGCCCGAGCCCACTCTCCAAGTTCGCATACATGCCACCGAGCGTCGCAGCGGCGCTCTCGTCGGGCGGCGCACCACATACGACGTACGCGCCGCCTCCAAGCCCGGGAATCCCGCCCCCGGCGGCGCTGAACAAGATGTTACCCATGGCCGAGGCGGACGAGGCGTTCGTGGACGCCGGTGGAGGCACCACACCCCCACCCGCGACCCCAGCGTACCCCGCATACCCGAAGGGCTCGCCTCTGCCCACTACGCCGCGCGTACAGGGTCCCCTCGCAGCGTGGGGCGCGGCGAGTATCCCTGGTGCAGCGATGGAGGCCCCACGAGGCGGCGCGACGGCGGCTCTGCTGTCCCGCGCACGCGTATTGTCCTTGCCCTCACCCGCGCCGTCGCTGTCGCTCGCGTCCGCGTCCGCGTCTGCCATCCCGGAGCGCGAGCGCATCGTCGTGAGCATCGGGATGCATGGAGGCGGCAATACTGGTGCGCGCCGACTTGTGCCGCACGACGAGTTTGCGTTGGACGTGTTTGTATTCAATCAGAGCGCATGGACACGGCGGTTAGAAGTGAGCGTGTGGGAGCGCAGGCGCAGGCGGCAGGGCCTCCCTCACGGCGCTGGTGTAGTAGGAGGGCCAGGTGCGGGACCAGGGATCGTGCCTCTGGAGAGCCGCGTGCGCGTCGGGTGCGTCGGGTGTCTCTTTCGTTTCGTTTCGTTTCGTTTCGTTTCGTTTCGTTTCGTTTCGTTTCCTTCCCTTTGTCCGCAAAGTCGTGACTGACTGCCCTACTTGCCTTGCCTAACAGACCGTTACGACCAGCTACGTGCCAGTCTGTGCGGATGTCGTTTCTCGCGCTCGCGCCGGGCGTGCACACCATCGAGGCGCTGACGCTGACGGATATTGAGACCCAGCACGCGCTTACGTTGAGGTTGGCATGCTCCCCCCCAGTTGCATTGCATTCGTCATGACTTATATTTGTTGCGTTTTCAGGACTTCGATGGACGTCGTCGTGCACGAGACTAGGGCACCGAGCTAGCGTGCTCTATGGGTGTGGGGCGGGCGCCTCCGGATATTGAATTACATTGCTGCAAATTTGAGTTGGACCACGAACGCGATGTAGATGTGGCAGACACCCTACCCAACCCTGCCAAGTACTACTTACGGGATCTCCAGGAAAAAGACAATATGCTCAATTCGTGACGCTCTCGTGGCTCAGAGTCATAATTTCCACTTGCTTTGGGCCTGAGAATGGGCGGAATGAATAGCAACAGCCACAGATCATGCTGAAGTTTGGTCTTGATGTGGTCACGGTGTCCCACTCTTAGCCTCATACGCAGTGTCAACGCAAAATAGATCAGACTTTTGTCTCCCTTCATAACCGCCACCACCATAGAAAGCTGTCACTATCCTACTATGTCCAAACGTGAATTCTCATCCCATCCCCTTACAAATGCTTAGACAATCGGCGCCCTCGTGACGACATCACGAAACGAAAGGCGCCAGAAGAGCTACTGAGACATCAACAGCACTCTCTGATCCCCGTCTCAAATGAAGCCTGGAGAAGTTTTTCTTTGGTGATACTCGCCGTCCTATATACTCTGTACCCCGCCTTGAAGATTCAACAAGTCACTATGTTGTACACCTGATGTTAAATGGTCTGAGAGAGCAGATAAGTGATTGCTTAATGTTTACTGACCACATGTACCTTCCGCTGTTGTAATTTCAACCCTTGTGCGAGCTCGCGCCGAGCCCCAACTTCGTGGTTTTGATCACCGCCACCAGCGGGATGTCCAATCCAACACCGCCAACGGTACCGATCCGACTGCCCTCTTCCCACCCCATGGCCGCCGACAGCATCTGGAACCCTACATTCTATCTTCGGTGCAGCCTACAAAAACGAATCAGCACAAATCGACATATCTCGGCGATTTCGCGGGTATTGTGTGGTAAGACGTACTCCGCCTACGAGTTCACCATCCCTCGGACGGATCTTGCCCCCCGCCTTTCCTTTGCCCTTGTCGCCTCCGCTGCCATGTACCTGTGCCGGCGGAGGCTTGCCCAAAATCCGCGCGACCTTTCTCTCGTCTACCCGTACCCCGCTAAGCGTTGTCTTGATGAGAGTGGCATAGCGCGCCGCACCGTATCCCTCGCTCTTGCTCTTCAGATTAAAGGCGTGCGCAAGCTCGTGCACCGACTTGCGCGCGTGCCGCGCCATCGGTGGAAGCTCGAGCGTGGGAGCGCCCCAGAGGTCCTCTACGAAGCGTCGCATGTTCACGACGATCGTCTCCGTCTCGAGGTTTACGTCTGCCGTCGCCGCCGCCGCCGCCGCCGCCGCCGCCGCCCGTTGGGCTGCTTTGCGCTCCTATTTGCCCTTCCTCTTCATATTTGTGGGCTTGAATTGACCTGCGGCTGCGGCTCGCTCTAGCTCGCGCAGACGCTTGCGCTCGGCTTTCTTCTTGCGGTCGCGCTCCCATTGATCGCTGAATTCTGCAGGGATGTACTTGTACTTGTCCCTCTTGCGTTCTGTGCGACAAGAACAAGGCATGCGTAAAAGCGCAAGGATGAGCAAGCTGGACCCCCGGTCAACGAAAATGTATGTAGAGAGCACGCACTCGGTGAACTGTCGATAAAGTCGAGATCTCGAACTTGCCGTTGTGGATCGCTCGGAACATTCTCTGTTTGCGATCGTTGCTGCGGAGGATATCGTCGTTTTCATCAAAGAATCTCTGCGGTACAAGTGCATCAGCCGCCGCTCAGAGAAAACTCGTGATGATCTCGTACCAGTGTCTGCGCGATGTAGCTGTCTTCATCGTCGATGTCTGAGTCCGAGTCCGAGTTCAGATCATCATCGAGCTCCTGCTCTTGGTTCAGCTCTCCCCGCATCATGTCCTTAATGGGCTGTCCGGCAGTCCGACCGCGAACTCGTTCAAGGCGTGCCTGGAACGACCTCTTCGGCGTCACTTCCTCGTCCTCTGAGGTATCGTCGTCACTATCCTTGACAGAAGAGCTTCTCGAAGCCACCTCGTCTTCGCCCTCGCCTTCCACGGTGTCATGATCCGCCTCTCCAAATCATTTTTCCTTTCCCCTTTCTCCCTATCTGTGACATCGATTACTTGATCCTTGATATAACTCATTTGACTTGTACGATTACTCAGCTCTAGTACCACGCTGATTCATCTTCAGGGCTTGATTACTCATCCTCTTAGATTGATTACTCATCTTCTAAGATTACGCTTACTCATCCCCTACTTCGATTACTCAGCATAGTATTATCGCCTTAGTAAGGATTCAACTCCTAGCTATATAAACCCTGTGTAGATACAATAGTTCTCTAGTTCTGTCTTCGTCTATACTTCAGCAATATCAACTGTCTTGTCCACCAAACCTCTGTGTGCCCCTCTCTACCTCTCATCACCATACTCAGTGTCTCTTAATTGAGGTCACTACATCGGAGCCTTGGCCTTTGTGCTATAACAATTGCCACACACAGACTTAGTATCCCATTGCAGTGCAAGTCGCACCAAGGTCCCTGCTGAGTGTTACGCCCTAGCAGGGGCGTTGTGCAAGGGGTGATTTCAGGGTTCAGGTGTCTGTGAAGACACACACTAATAGATGAGCAAAGACGTCTATTGTCTGTGATGCTACAACTCTAATAGTGTCTAATAGATGTTATGCACAGTGTGCACAACTGACTTAGTGAAAGGACACCTAGTCCGAAGTGTAAGACACTTCTCTACGCCTAATCTTGGTGGCGAACTAAGTCAATCAGGTGTGGTGTTGTTATAGTACAACTGCAAAGACTTCGAAGGAGGGTTTGACTCGATTAGAGTCGAGAGAGGTGGTTCACAAGATGAGAGAAGAACTGTTCACACCAAAGGTATGAAGGCAAGGTTGCTAGATTGCAAACGAAGCCAAGTCTGGCTTCCTATAGTGTAAAGTACAAGTATATATAGTGCTCAAGTCACAAAGACGAACACACAAGGACAGACATATGTAAATGTTGTTATCTGGGGTTTTCTTATCCGAAGCACAAGACAATATGGAGTAAACCACATATGGAACAAAGGAGACACACCAATGGGGTAACAGAGATAACAAAACCGAAACAAAGGTAAGTGGATACATACATGGGAAAGGACTGAAGCGTCCGGATCATAACATCACCCCCTCTCTAAGTCCATCTTCCCTAAGATGCTTCAGGGTCAATGAGATCGTAGATGTCGCTGTTCTGATTGTCAAAGGAGGGGGAGCGAGTGGTGGAGCGACACTGATGGCGCTTGAGGAAATTGAAGGGTCCATATACTTCGCACTTCTTGCACTGCTTATACTTGGGGCAGTTGATCTCTCTGTGTGCACCTTGAGAGAAGCACTTGCTGCACCAAGATGAAACTTGAGGGGCAGGCCACAGGCAGTCATTGGGCCAGTGTTCTTGACTGCCACATCGCCAGCAATACTTTTGGCGTCTTGGGCAATTGAAGGATAGGTGGTCATCTGCTTGGCAGCGAAAACACAATCTACCTCCTGTGTTCTTCTTCTGCTTCTTGCCCCTTCGTCGTCCTCTTGTGGCCTTGGTTGAGGAGGGGATGGAGCCTTCTGGTTCGTTGTGGAGGATGGGCATGGCGCAGCGATGAGGGGGAGGAATGGGGACAGGAAATGGATGGGGTTCATCTGGAGAGGGGGGAGGGTGAAGGGTCTGCCAGTGGTCTGAGATGCGAATGTAGGCTTGTCCATCTTGCAAGCGTCGTCTAGTGCTGGTTAGTTGCATCTCCACTTCTAGTAGTAGCCTCTCCAAGGGTTCAGCGGACCTATAGATGTCCGTTATCTGTGTCTGGAGGGCCTCCTTGTTGTGCAAAAGTTGGCGTGCTCTGTGGACTTCTGCAGTCAGCTTAAAGTCCTGTAAGTCGTCCAATACTTCTTGGACCTTGTCATAAAGGGGGGAGTCCTTGCTGAAGTTCTTCATCTGCTCTGCTGTAACGCCACCACAGGGGCGTTAAGTACGACGTGTACTTTCGAAGTCAACTGTCTGGGGTTCTGGTAGAGCGAGTCGGTCAAGACTCAGTCTGGTGATGAATAAGAGTCGATCTAGCTTTGAAAGCTTATCGACCTTAGTCGGAGAAGACGAGGCTCAGGCACGAAGGCGAGCGAGGGACTTAAGCGCAAAGGCAAGTCAAAGACAAGTTCGTGAGTACTGATGTGGTTTTACACAAGAAGTCAGAACTACCGTACAAGCTAGGTAGTGTGTGACTTATATACATGTACACGGTGTTTGGTTATACCAAACACATGGCGCAATCCTAGGATACGGGTCCTAGTGAGCTTATCGTACTATGAGTCATATCGAAAGTACTAGTAGGTTCCGCGGAGTCACGCGGGACTCTGACGTCGTCAGCGGATTCTAACAGTCGTAAAACCTACCAATGGTACGATCATGGGGTAGGTGCGAGATAAGGGCCGAGACCTGAATCAGAACGGATCCTAATCATAAACGAGTCACAAGATGATCGATGGAATGGAAGCGACGGAAAGGAATAGTCAAGCGATGAAAATGATAAGAGCTAAAGTAAAAGTTCGTAACATTACCCCCCCGTTAGAATCAAAGTTGCCACAACTTTGACTAGTCGCTGCCGACGTAGTCATAGACGTCAGCATCAATGTCGTTAGTGGGGGTAGGACTGCGAGGAACGGGACACGTGTGTCGGCGTAAGAATAGGTGGCGGCCTCGTTCTCCACACTTCCGGCATAGTTCATACATGGGGCATTCGATTTCATCATGCTGGGCATCAAAGCGAAGACACTTCCCACACCAGCGGGGTCGGTGGGAAGGTTCCTCATGGCGGGGTGCCATGGCTGACACCCGTCGGATGAGACACGATTGGATGCCGTGGTTGTTGCTGCCACAGTAAGCGCACGCGTACATTACCCTCCTATTGGGGCACTCCGCGATTAAGTGGTCAGTTGACTTGCACATGAAGCACTTCTTAGCCCGCTTCTTGCTCTTGCCCTCTCCCTGTAGTCGTGGCATCTCACATGGCCCTCCCACCCTTGGTGTAAGGGGCATTGAGTCCGAAGCGTGTCGGGGTCGAATGGGTTTTGCTGTGAGTTCGGCGTATTTGTCCGAAATAAGGGGGATTGCTCGCGCATACTGAAGCCGCTTTCGTACGCTTGCGAACTCCATGTCCAGGTGAAACTGGTCACGGGTCGCCTCCGCCTCTAACCTTCTCAGGTCAGCGCGGCGCGTACTAATGGCGTCTCTTCGTGTCAAGCAATCCCGTAGCCGTGAGACATCAGCATGTAGTCTTGGATCATGAAGTTCGCTAAGAACTTCATCGAGAATGAGGCTACGGGGGTCGTGGGGGGTGGAATAGATCGATTTGGTTTTCCGTCACCGTTTGTGGTAGTTGGTCAGAATAGACGGTCCGCAGAAAGACCTGTGTAACGTAGCTGGGCTGCCCCTTCCCCATAGTCCCTACACATTCTTGATAGTGTTTCCGGTAATAGATGTACTTGGCGACCTCCTTTCGCCCTTCTTCTCCAATCATAAGGGGGAAGAAAGTCGGTTGCGTAAGGTCGTTAGGGAAAAATGGTATTCCAGGGTACTCAGGGTCCTCCTCTTCATCTTCGTCGTCTAGTAAAGCTCTCATAGGGTCAGGGGTAGCTTTTGTAACAGTGACAGGGGGCGTGAATGTGTGGTCTAGTCCTGCAGGAAACGGCTCCTGGGGAATAGCTCGAGACGGGACTACGGGGGTAGGTTCAAGTGGGGGTGGCGATTGTGGAGAGGATGGTGCAGATGCTTCAACTCCGAGTGCCTCAGCGGCTAGCTTTAGTAACGGGACAGGGGATTTATCGTCGATGATGGAGTATGGAGTAGCCGGTGTGCGTGACAAAGTTGGTAGTCCTTTCTCTTGTGAGGGTACAGTGAGGTTTTCGAGGATGATCTCAGAGGGTTGGCGGTGAGGAACAATGGAGACGATGGGAGTAGACATGATAGAGGGCGAGGTTATTGTGCGTGTTCTTGGTTGATGGCCTCTTCCTTCTTATATCTTTCGTCCAGCCCCTTCGGCGGTAGGATGTTGCCGATAGAAGTCGGCGATAAGATCAGCTGAGCGTCGTACATTTTCCAGGGGTTCCCACGAACTGTCACTCATGGGAAAACCTTTCCACTGAACTAGGAATTGAAGTTTGCGCCCTCGGCCATACAACCTTGATTGTAGGATGCGCTCTACTTCAAACTCTTCTTCTCCTTCGATAAGGTCAGGTGGAGGTCGTGTGAAGTTTTCCCCATGTAGCTCCGTCTCCTTATATGGTGTAAGGAGGTTCGCATGAAACACAGGATGAATCTTCCAGGTTTTCGGCAACTCCAGCTCATAAGAGACGTCTGATAAGGCCTTCTTGATTCGGAAGGGACCATATCGTTTAGGGGCTAGCTTCGCGGTGGGGTAAAAGGTCCGAAGATTCGTTCCTTCTAACCATACTTGAGCGCCTTCTTGATAGGGGATAAAGTGGGTCTTCCCTCGGTTTGCCATCAGTTGTTGCACATGTTTAATACAATCTTGTGCGTGCTGCCGTCTGATGACCATTTCTTCTAGACGTTGGTCTACTGATGGGGATGTCGTGGGTTTTGGGGTCCACGTCGTTCGCGGTTCCCAACCCATGATGAGAGAAAACGGAGAGTGCTTTGTAGTCGCGTTTGGCCATGAATTATGAGCGAATTGTGCCACGGGCAACGCCTCCGCCCAGTTGTCTTGTTGTATGTTGCTCCAATGGTGAAGGTATTGTTCGAGCCATTGGTTTGTTCGTTCTGACTGGCCATCCGTTTGAGGGTGGTAAGCCGACGAAATATTTTGACGGATACCCAGGGTCGCACACAGTCCCTTCATAAAGGCTGACGTGAACCGGGGATCCCGATCTGTGATAAGCTTTCGCGGGATGCCATAGTGAGGATAGACATGTTGGAGGTATAGCTGCGCCACTCCTTCCGCAGATATCGACTCGTTGCAGGGTATAAAGATCGCTGCCTTTGAGCAATCATGGTCGGTGATGGTAAGGATGGAGTCGTACCCCTTTGACGGGGGTAGTTTTGTGATAAAGTCCATAGAAACGACTTCAAAGGGTTCCGCATCTGGGTCTGTAGTTATGGGGAATAAATGCGGCTTTTGTCGGTGAGAATTTATTTTGTTGGCTTGGCACGTTGCGCATCCTTTGACGTACTCCTCTACGTCTTTCCGCATGTTGGGCCACCAGTAATCTCGCCGTAATAGTTCATAAGTGTTGGCAATTCCCGGATGTCCCATGCTAGGAGTGTCGTGGAAAAAGGTGATTACCCCCCGCTTAAGGTCGTTGTCCCCGACAACGACAAGGGCCTCTCCTTTCCACCATAAGCCATTCAACTTCTTTAAATTGTACGGCTCTACCCATCGTAGAACGTCTTTCTCATCGAGGTTTTGTGCGATTTGAGTCCAGATGTCCATGTCGTGCATAGACACCTCTACTGCGCGTGCGAACCGGTCAGCAGGAAGGACAATAACATTGTTGTTGTCTCCTTCCCCTGTTCCATGATCAGGCCATCGGGATAAGGCGTCCGCATGATTGTTGTGGCATCCTGGAATATGTTTTAAAATAAAATCATATTCCGATAACTCCAGGAATTCACGTGCGACTCGTCTACTGATCTTCCTCGGCTCCTTCCAGTATTGGAGATTGGCGTGGTCGGTGTGAATGATGATTTTGTGAGGGGATCCCGCCAAGTACGTTCTCCAAGCCCGTAACGCTTTCACTATTGCCAGCAGTTCTCGGTCATAGATGTCATAGTTGCGCTCCGCTTGGCTTAGCGATTCAGAGTGAAACGCTACTGGGTGTAATCTTTTGTCTGGGCCTATTTGATTCAGTACGGCCCCTATCGCGACATTTGACGCATCCACTTCTAGCTCGAACGGCTTTTCCAAGTCGGGAAAAAGAAGTACCGGTTCATCTCCGATACATCGCTTGATGGCGTCAAATGCATCTTGCTGCTTTTGTCCCCATTGCCATGCGACTTCTTTCTTTGTTAAGTCATGGAGCGGTCGCGCTTTAGCGGAAAATCCTCGGATAAACCTCCGGTAGAAGTTACAGAACCCTAAGAAGGCTCGTACTTCTTTGAGGTTCTTCGGTGATTGCCACTCCTGAATTCCCTGAACTTTGACCGGGTCCATCTGGATGGTCCCATGTCCTATTATAAGTCCGAGGTACTCCACTTGTTTTGCTTTGAATACGCATTTTTCCGGTTTGACATAGAGGTCTTGTTCTTCACAAATACGCAGCACCTCATGTAATACTGCTCGGTGATGCTGCAGGTCGTCAATCGTTGCGATTAGGATATCATCCATATAGACGATCACTTCTCCTGTTAGGATAAGATCCCAGAACAGATCGTCCATCATCGCTTGGAACGTTGATGGTGAATTTGTGAGGCCAAAATACATTACAAGGGGTTCAAAAAGCCCTTGGTTGGTTTTGAACGCCGCTTTCCATTCGTCGCCTTCTTTGATTCGGACATTGTTATACCCCCAACGAATATCCAGTTTTGAGTATAAACGCGCTCCTCGTATCCGATCGATAAGTTCCGGAATTAAGGGAAGGGGATACTGGTTTCGTACTGTGACATCATTGAGGCGTCGGTAGTCCTGAACCGGTCTTAACTTCCCGTCCTTTTTCTTGATGAAGAAGAAGGAGGATGCGTAGGGAGATTTTGACGTCCGAATGTATCCTTTCTCCAACTGTTCAGAAAGGAATGCCGTAAGCGCTACTCCTTCGTCTTGTGTTAACGGGTAGACCTTGCAGTCTAGCGTGGTTGGGGCGTTTGGCAATAACTCGATGGCATGGTCCCATGGTCGTGCAGGGGGAAAACGATTAGAAGCTTCTTCTGAGAATACCTTAGCATGTTGTCGGTATTCCTCAGGCACCATATCTTCAAATGTCCTTTGGGGTTTTTTCATTGCTTCCCGTTGCGCCAATTCTGACGCCGTAGTAGTTTTTCGTAGCCACGTGATATGGGGCTCTTGCTCTTCGTCCATCAACTGTTCCCATGCCTCCTCGTCAAGTTCATACGTCTCCAACGCCCGAATGGAGGCTTCCATGGGCGTGGCTTCGTCTGACAAGTGCAGGCTAGTGATAACAACTGGTTGCCACTCTTCGTCAAGCGTGGCGTCCCCCCATCTGATCTTGGGTTCGAACGCTGTGAACCACGGGTACCCCAAGATCACTTCGTCCCTTCCTAGATTCGTTACTAGGAAGCGAAGCGTCTTTTCTTCTTTCCCAGTTCGTACTATCAGGTCGGTGTATTGTGTAATGGCACCGTCTTGATTATGAGTTCCGTCTACATTCCATATTCGGATAGAATTAGCGGTGGTTCGTGTCGAAATTTGAAGTCTTTTGAGTAATGCTGAACAGATAAAATTGTCCGTTGCTCCTGAATCTATCAGGACTTGTCGTTCGGCCGTCGCGTGTGCAGATTTAAACAAAACGGGGATTCGCATTGATCGATATCTGCTATGATACACGTTAAGATTGAGTGCTCTAGCCCAGGCCGCCGGGTTCAAGCGTCGGGAAAATCCTCTCTTCCGAATAACTTTTCCACCATCAAATCGCGCACTTCCTGGCTCTGTGCCTTCATCGCTGCGATCTGAGCATTCGCCTGTTCTTCAACCGAAGTACGCGATTAGACTGTATGGTGATAGAAGAGACGGCGGGAGTTGGTACACTTGTAGTCGCGGGAGTCGATGAGGTGGTTGCGGATAAAGCCGCGCGCGTGCCTTTTTGTGGACAGTTACGCGCGATATGCCCCTTCTCACGGCACCTAAAACATTTGCCATCTTTTTGAAGCTGGAGCTTGTCAGCGTCTGTGATGGTGACATTGGCTCGAGCTCGTCCAACGTCCATGGTGTTGGGGTCTCGTG
>WTXK01000786.1:0-19230 GCA_025769895.1 Lactarius psammicola
AGCAGTTCTACCTCACAGTCTATAAAGACATGTGATTCTACCGCTGACTGATACAACAAGTCCATGACACATATACTCTTACTAACCCAGTCATAAGTATTAGTAAGGCTCCGTACTTCTCGTGTTCCGTATCAGTCGTCTAAGCAGTGCGCAGCGCGATGGAGCGAATGTTGCGCAGCATAGAGCGCAGCATACAGGAATGGTTCTCACCTTGTATAAGGGAGAAGAGTAGTCTTAGAGAGTAGAGTGGATGTGCAAGTAGTAGTGAGTGAGATGATGTATTCGCAGTCTTCCTACAGGGGGAATTATATACCCTATGGTCCCACCATGTCCAAAACACGTAAAGTGATGAGTAAAGGCGTCCACAATATCGCGTTTTCACACACGCCTGATAGAAGACACCATATACGGAGTGCGTAGACTCCACATGGTCATGAGACGTGATACGCCCACTATGGTGCGCATCCTAATTGCCTTGTTAGGCAATCATACTACCGTAATGTCGTAACTACTATAGATAAGAACCTTACGTACTTATCACGTTCCAACACTCCCCCTTACTTAGTGTAGTAGTATAGTATACTAAGTAAGTATATAATTCAATAGTCTAAAACTCCTAGTTAAACTTTGAATTGCTCGACATCTTTGAGTCCCATTGTATGAGACAGATGTACAAACTACCGTCTTGTAATATTACAAGGTAAGGCAGTTTGTCACGATCGACATGGTGAAGCAATACGACATTATGAATGTCTCCAACTTCAAGCCTATGAGAGCCATCAGCTGATGAAGAATGTAAGGCGTCAAATGCTTTTATCTTCTTGCTTTTAATGACAAGAAAAAGCGATGCACGCGGAAGGGATTATAGGACACGGGATAGATTTGTGTCCTAAGTTCCTTCACGCTCTCCATCAGTTGTTGTTCTCTGGTAAGCCATGGGCGAGCGAAACTCTAGCCCTAGTTGTTCCCTAAATTTTAGGAACTTTATACGACCCAGATTTTTAGTAAATAGGTCTGCGGGATTTTCAGCTCCTTCAATAAAGAATAATTCTATCTTCTTTTCACGGATGACTTCACGAATGTAATGGTGACGCAAGTCAATATGCTTGATCCGTTTCTCCTGAACAGGATTAGAAGATAAGAATATGGAGCCTTGATTATCTCCGCATAATGGAATAGGTGCTAGATTTATCCCTAGTTCACTAAAAAGCGAACGAATCCAGACCAATTGTCTGCTTGTATCACACAGCGACATATATTCTGCTTCAGTGGAAGAGAGTGCAATGGATTTTTGCGCTCTAGAGTTCCAACAGAATACTCCATTTGCCAATTTTACTAAAAAGCCTGTAGTAGACTTTCTCGTAACTGGATCTGAAGCCCAGTCAGAATCTGCATATGCTATTAAGCCACCATTGCTTTTGCCATTGTAGACTAAAGCATAATTAGAGGTACCTAATAGATAGCGGCAAATATACAATGCGCGTTTTAGGTGATCCTCAGATGGATTGGCAGCAAATTGCGCCATTTTGGTGACAGCATAAGCAATGTCTGGTCGCGTTCCAATCATTATGTATAGGAGTGATCCTATAACTTGTTGATATGAAGCGCGTAGCTCTGGTGATGCAGTTCCCTTATTAGGGGTAGGATGATACCCTTCCGGTAACGGTGTAGGGACTGACTTAGAGTTAATAAGTTTAAAGCGCTGCAATACTTTCTGCAGGTAATCCATTTGATCAACAAGGATTCTCCCTTTAGAACGTAGTATGCGCATACGTAAAAACTCTTTAGTATCACCCAAATCTCTACATTCCCAAATAGCCATAAAGCGCTTCTTTAGGGAATCAATGTCTTTTTTATTTTCTCCAAGAAAGAGTACATCGTCGACATAAACGATGATGACTATTGTTTTGTCTTTATTGACAAATAGACCTGAGTCTGATAATAGTCTTGTGCAGCCTAATGAGCTCATTGACTTATCCAGCGCTCTCCACCAAGCAAGAGCAGCTTGTTTAAGTCCATATATAGCTTTCTTAAGGCGCATCACTTTATTTTGTTGGCCAGGGATTTTAAACCCTTCAGGTTGTTCCATGTAGAGTTCCTCATCGAGGTCTCCATACAGGAAGGCTGTTTTGACGTCTAGTCCAGAGATGTGCCAATTTCTCAACGCTGCAAGCGCGAGCATCATTCGAACTGTCTCAAACCGTACCACTGGCGAGAATATTTCGTCATAGTCTATGCCTTCAACCTGTGAAAAGCCTTTGGCTACAAGCCTAGCTTTCTTCCGGCCATCTGACTTTAAGTCAAATACCCATCGATTTTTAATGACCTTTCTGCCTTTCGGCGGGTCAACAAGTTCAAAGACTTTACGTTTGCGAAGAGACTCTAACTCTTCACGACACGCAGTACGCCACTCCTCCTGTGAACTACTTGGCATTTTTAGAATGTCCCGAAAGGTCCATTCGCGAATATTAGAGGTATCAGGTGACTCTAGATCTATTGGTGAAACTGCTTTGGCAAGCAGAAGATCTAGAAATTTGACTCCCCCTTCCTGAGCAAGGCGGGTCAGCAATTGCTGATCTACTTCATCCTCTGAAGTGAGGGGACTTTCACTCTGTATACTTGGAGGATCAATCACGGGTTGCTCAGGAATGTCTCCTGGAACTGACTGATCTTGACGTGAACGCAACCGGGAGCTAACCGGCTGGTTATCTATCAATCGCTGCCAAGTACGAGTCCGCTCGATATCACGTACAATTTGTGTAGGAGGTTTATTTCCGTACGTATTATCAGGAAGAGTAGTGGGTTTCCTAGCACGGCCAGACCTCCTAGGTTGACTAGGACCAGGTACTGGTGCAGGCGGTGCAGGCGGGGCTTGCTGCGATCCTGATCCTCCAGCACTGCTGGATGGACCAACCCCGGCGGGTTGGGGAGCGCTTCCCCCTATTGGAGGCTCAGGTGGAGTGAAGTCATCATCACCAGGAGTGGTATCGTCTTTAGTAATTGGCTTCTGAGAAGCTTTCTTATCTAATTGAGTTACACCACTAGGTTTACTCCGAGAATGTTCCAAAGAACACTTAGGAAATAATAACTCATCAAAAAGTGCTTTGTCTGAATAGAACAAAGTGTTGGGTGTGCGCATGAAAACATCAGCCTTCATTCCAGTTCCTCTACCAAGGTAGATCATAAGCTCGCTTTTAGGTGACAATTTATTCACCCGACGTGCTTCTGGAATATGCACATAAGCACCACAACCAAACACCCGTAGATGAGATATATCAGGGATCTCATTGTTTAATAGCTGATAAGGAGTCTGCCATTTAAGACGACTCATAGGAGTTCTATTATAACAATGTGCAGCATGTATAACTGCAAACTCCCACCAGGATTGAGGTAAGCAAGCATCAAGACGCATTGCTTGCGCTTTATCCATAATTGTGCGCATAAAGCGCTCAGCACGCCCATTTTGCTGTGGCGTATGTGGCGCAGACTGTAGCACTGTAATGCCGTCATCTTTTAATTGCTTAATAAAAGCACCTGATTTGTATTCACCGCCAGCATCGGACATCCATTCTTTTATGGTAGCGTTAAATTGATTTTTTATTAACGCAAGCCACTGCTTTAAAGCATTAATAGCAGAGCCTTTATCCCGTAAAAGAGTGATCCATGCATATGAAGTATAATCGTCAAGAAAGACGATAAAATACTTGTATTTATGATATGACGGTACAGGGAAACTTTTCAAATCAGAATGAATCCGATTGAATGAAGCTTTTGCCCTTGTATCAGAAGGAGGATGAGATGCAGCAGGCATTTTTCCTTGCGCACAACCAGGACATAATCCTGTGTTTGTAGGAATAGTAATCCCTTTAGGAAAACCAATAGTGTGATCTTTAGCTCGTCTTAAAACCTCATTAGATGGGTGACCAAGGCGACGATGCATAAGATCATGATCTAACTTGTAGATTACAGATGTATTATCATCCTGTAACTCAACTAGATTTATTGTAGTGGCGTCTAGCCAAAACAATGATTGTCCAAACACAAGGGGTTTACATTGGACAATAATATTGTTTTTGTTAAGCAAGTTTATATGCTGCGAATTCCCCATAACGCGCATTCCTTGCTGTAGAAATACTCCCATAGAGAGTAGACGCGTACTCATAGAAGGTATATAGAATACTGGATAAACTCGTGTAGTTACAAGTTTATTATTAATGTAATGCCGTAGCAATACAGTGCCAGTTCCTTCTACATATATTTTATGAGCCGCAGTCTTGACAGGTATTCTGTCAGATTTGGCTAATGGCGTATAATCAATGAAGTCACTAATATTATTAGTGAAGTGTGCTGACGCTCCTGAATCAAGGAGCCACATTGCTTCTGTACGCTTTCGACACTCAGCGCATTCACTGAAGTACTGATTGTGTTCACACTTTAGGGAATCAAGAACACTTTGCATATTATACAATTCAGTCACTTCATTTACATGCGATCTCTGTACTGTATAATTACAACTGCCACCCTTTAACCCGCTTAGGAAGGGGGCTGATACTGTATAGAGTTCAGCATGTGACGCTTTAGTCATGAAGGGAACGTACCCTTCATCATCGGAACCCCAATCAAGAATGTCCGAAGGGACATCTTCATCGGGTCCGGTTAGAAACGTCTCCGGAGTCGCGGCACGTGACACAAAAGGCGAAGTAAGGGTTCCAAACCCTTCAGGCGTAGCAGGACGATTCAAGAGTTCTTGCTTGCGCAAGTACTCTTGATGATCTCTGTAAATGGCATCGATTTGTTCATTAGAGGTCATCCTACTAATTGGCATATGTTGCCAAGCAGGGCGTGCCCACATTTCCATTATTTCCGCAGCCTCTGGAATAGTGGCTGGATCGACATAAGGAGGTGTTGGAGCTCTGTTATCTTCATCAGAACCCGCCTCAATAGTCAGATCTTCGAAATGTAGTTGTAACACATTGGTGAACTTACTGCTAATCATAGCGGCAAGCTCATCATCGCTCAGCCCGTCGATTCCGATGATTTGTGCGCTGCCCGAAGGCTGCTGCGACATATCAACGTCGAATTCGGAATCAGATTCCTCGTCCATAAAGCGTTCAATCCTAGGACGCACTTGCGCGTCGAATTCAGTGAAACGCTGCTCAAGCGTCTTCGCGGTTTGGGTAGTAACTGGTACGTCCAAACGCTCAGCGAGCGACATAGTCTTATTGACGGAGGGATAGAAGCCAGGTGTCCTCTGTGGAGAGGAAGACTCGACTTCTATACGGGTAGAAACCCCAGACGACCCAATGTGAGTAACTTTATGGGTGGTAGGGGGAGCGAGTGCGGCAACTGAGGCAATGTGGGAATGCTGAGGAGCACCACCGCGCTGCTTGCCTTTGCCTTTGCCTCGACCAGAACCTCGTCCACCGCGCTGCCTGTTAGGCTGCTGCTGGTTAGACGGGCCGGGAGCAGAAGGCGCGTTCTGCTGCTGGCTACCCTGCTTATTAAAGCGAGGGTCACCGCGCTTACGCTTGACTGCAGAGATCTTCTGCGCAGATTGCGCACCCTTATGCTGTCCACGATTAGATTCAGTCTCGAACTGACTGACTATCGCTGCAGAAACATCGTCGAGTTTTAAGTCGGCGACATTAACATTTCCACAAATAATGGGAATGAGGTTTTCCCATTTTTGCGGAAGTGCAGACATAGCAATAAGAGCCTGCAGTTGAGGCTTGATAGCGAGGTTGTTGCATTGGCTCCAGTGCCAACAGTAATGGCACCAAGTCTTGCAAACGCGGCTGACATCTTCTCAAATTGCGGGGTGGGGTGCTGGTTAGGATTGAAGCGAATAGAAATCGCCTCTTTGAAGTCTTTGTAGATACGGGGCATAGAGACTGCTCCGTAACGGCTCTTAACCGCATCCCAAAGAGCACGAGAAGTGCCGCCAGTTACAGCTTGTTGGATAGAAGGTGAAAGACGCAGGGTAAGATTACCCATTGCCATTTCATCATTCTTGTTCCAAAGCGCAACCTCAGCTTGGTTAGTGGCTGAAACAGCCGGTTGGGTGATAGTGCCGTCAACATAACCCCAAAGGCCTTGCGACATGAAGAACGCAGTCATTGCCTTTGACCATGTGCTCCAGTTGGAGCCATCAAAGACAGGGACGAGCGACGTCAATTGAGAGGACATATCTGTAAACTTTTACTTATATCAATATTGATATTACACAATATTGAGTGAAAAGAAAAGCCAGTATTAGTGCATCCAACGTATTGGAGACTGCTCTGACGTCGTTCATGGTCGAACGATTAGCCAAGTCTGTGTACTCCTCAAGAGTACAATACTGGGTTGCTAATAACCAGGGTACCTCTTTGCATTGTGTGTGACTACAGCACATAATAAACCACCTTTTCAAGTGGAAAATTATGTCGGTCAATCACGCAAAGTGCGTCCTCACAGAGGACACAGCGGCAACCGTCGTGTTCTCTGTGAGAACGTTACGACAGTACAACCCTGTAGCAGGGCCCATAACCTGTTGCGCAGCATAGAGCGCAGCATACAGGAATGGTTCTCACCTTGTATAAGGGAGAAGAGTAGTCTTAGAGAGTAGAGTGGATGTGCAAGTAGTAGTGAGTGAGATGATGTATTCGCAGTCTTCCTACAGGGGGAATTATATACCCTATGGTCCCACCATGTCCAAAACACGTAAAGTGATGAGTAAAGGCGTCCACAATATCGCGTTTTCACACACGCCTGATAGAAGACACCATATACGGAGTGCGTAGACTCCACATGGTCATGAGATGTGATACGCCCACTATGGTGCGCATCCTAATTGCCTTGTTAGGCAATCATACTACCGTAATGTCGTAACTACTATAGATAAGAACCTTACGTACTTATCACGTTCCAACAGCGAATGTCTGCTCAGGCCCCACCGGTCCTTTATGGCAGGTGGTCGGTTAACACGAACTTGCACAACTTTGTATACGTTTTCGCGGGAGTAATCCCCTTCTCTACCATTCTTCAATTCTCTAAAGCACTAACTGACCCGCTTAGTGGAGGCAACCCACTCCCTAACAAAGGGTGGATGTTTGCCCAGCTTTGGGGTGTTCCCACTTTGGACGGAGCCGGTGTCATTCACTCCCCTGAGACGCTCCTCCAAGAAATATGCAGAGTCCCTTTCTTCACTGACACGTTTTTCGTCTCTAAGCCTCATTGGCAGCTACCAGTCACCGCTCTCGCCCATGTGAGCAGGGGGGTGGTTCAACTCGCCTACATAGATGAATCCAGGGCTCGCTCCAGCGCTGCTAAGTCGCGTGGCATGGGCATGTTCGGTATTTGTACACAGTTTTTCCTGACCGGCAACAAGCCCTTCTTTGCACAGTGTGGTCGATGCCATGAAATTGGCCATGCTACCAACGCTCCAGCCTGCAAATTGGGCCCCAATTCTGTCAAATGCCACATATGCAGGGGCACACACCGCGGGCAGGACCACGGGTTCCACTGCACCGCCACAACTCATGTCGTAGCTGGTCAGTGTAACTGCCGGTACCCCTGCCTCCTCTGTGGTGGGCACCATAACGCTCGGTCACCCAACTGTCCAGTCAGAGGGGGCTTCAAGCCTTCCCCTTTGGTGGATCCATCCTCCTCCTCTCCTTCTTCTTCTTCTGTACCACAAGCTAATAAACAGACCACCGACGCGGACGGCTTTACCATGGTAGGGAAGGGCGGCAAAGACGCCACACCTCCAGCCAAGTCATCCCGCTCTGCAAGAAAGTCCAAAGCACGATGCGCGAAGAAGGCGGCGGAGGGCTCCGGCACAGCAGGTTTACCTACTGCCGGCCCCTCCAACCCCAACAATTTGGGGAATGCTCAAGGCTCATCAGTCTCGACCATCCTCTTCCCTGAGGACGTCACCACAATCACCGAAACAGTGGATGCATTCAGAAAACTCGCGTATGGAGTGTGCAACGGTTCTAAAGAGGACTTACAGCGCGCTATGGTAGAATTGGAAAGGGGTTGGGGCATCTCCACGGAACACCTTGACAACCTTTTCAGTCTCCCGGCCCGATATGTGGTCAAACATGTACTCCCACTAACAATCCCACAGATGGAAGATTGTTTGGCCTGGGGGGAAGGGGGCCTTGAGGCGGCAGCGGAGCATGTACATGCTTTCCGCGCCAACTGGGGGTCCACCCAACCGGTCAACTTCGTCTTTCACTCCCTCCCTCCACATACCCGGTTTGCAATGCAGGAGGAGATCGACACCCATTGTTCTTGTCAGGTGACCATGTCGGACTGCATGCGACAATTTAATGATGCTGTCGAGTTCACCCTGAACCTTGCACAGAGCCTCTTCGAAAACAACGTCATCAACCGTCCTCTGGCCAAAATGGAGGCGGAAGTTGTTGTAACTTTTAACTCACTTGAATCCCTCTTCTCCCTCGACAATCCTGGCCCTATCGGGGACTGGGTGGCCGAAGCAATCAAGACTCACGTATCGCAAGACACCGCAAGGTTGTTCTCACTGTTAAGCATCACTTCATATGCATAGTATGACCATCCTCTCCGTCAACATGAGGAGATGCAATGCTATAATGCATGCACTCCTTAAAACAAACCTAACCAATGACATCATCTGTGTGCAAGAACCGTGGTTTGGTAATATTGGAGTCTCAAGGTCGGACTCTGCAAGGGATGGAACGGTGGTACTAGGAGGTGCGGGTCACCAGAACTGGTCCCTTTTTTACCCATACTTCACAGACTCTAAGCGAGTGAAGGTTATGATTTATGTATGGAAGTACAGTCACATGGCGTCGCCTAGACAGGGTCACCCTGTTAAGGTTGTGCCACGCACGGACTTACTACGTCATAATACCGTTATGATCATGGACTTACATATACATCAGGATACTTTACGAGTCATCAACTTCTATAATGACGTAGAGGACTCTTCGGCACTTACCTCACTCCTTTCTCTAGATCTAGATCCGGAGATCCCTACCATATTGGTTGGGGATTTCAACATCCATCCCCCAAGCTGGTCTCCGAGGGGCTGGTCACCCTCACCCACTGCTGCCAAATTCGAGCAGTGGGCAGCGTCCCAGGCTCTTGAGCTTGGCACACTACCCAGAGAAATCACTCGGAGGGGCACGGATGCTGAATGCGGCAGTACACTGGACCTAGTCTGGCACAACTGCGCAGTGGTCGCTTCCCTTGCCCTTTCCCCCCCCATCACAGATTGGGAGTCCTCCCTCAGTTCAGACCACGCGGGTATCCACACAGCTTGGCTGTTGGATGGATTCTTCCATGGCCTCAAGCCTGCAGTCCGTACCAAATACTCCTTTGACACGCAGGACAACAAGGACGAGCTTAAAGCCTGGCGCTCTGCCATTGAGTCTGGCCTTCCACCCCTTACCCCCATTTCCTCCATCATCGACATTGAACATATGGCAGAAGGCATCCAAAACGCTGTGATTCAAGCATGCGACTCTCACCTCAAAAAGTCTCTGCCCCCAAAGGCCAGAAGCAATCGGTGGTGGAACAAAGACTGTGTGGCTGCGGTACTCATGCTCCAGAACCTGCCACCCGGCAACTTGGAGGAGAAGCGAACGGCTTCCCGCGACCTCAAACGTATCACAAAGAAGGCTAAGCAGGGATATTACGACAAGGTTATATCTACGCGCAACATCTGGGAGGTGGCCAAATGGAGACATGGTCGCCGGCTGGATGGAATACCTGCACTCCGTTTGGTGTTGGGTGTGCTCTCTTTTGACCAAAGGGAGATCGCTGACACCCTTGGAAAGAAGTTTTTCATCGACAACTTGGACAATATCGTGGTGGAACAGAACACTGACCCTACCCCTTTCCCCACCCGCACCCTTGAGCCCATAGTGGAGGAGGAGATTGACCATCTACTTGCACTGTGTGCTAATGACTCAGCTTCTGGGGACTCAGGCATCTCCTGGCTAATCCTCAAATGGGCTTGGTCTACCATTAAGGACCACACCATCCCACTCTTTGACGCCTGTCTGCGCGAAGGATATCACCCCAGGTTATGGAAGAAAGCCATGGTCGTGGTTATCCCTAAACTGGGAAAAGACGACTACCTTTTGGCCAAGTCCTATAGGCCCATTTCTCTCATCAAATGTCTTAGTAAGCTACTGGAGAAAGTTGTTGCTCGACACCTCGCATTTGAAGCGGACAAATACAGCCTCCTCCCCACTTCCCAGTTTGGCACACGGCCCTTCTCTTCCACGCTCGATGCAGGGTTCATGCTTTGTCATAACGCGCAATCCCAACTACGTATTAAATGTAAATGTGGAGCCGTCCTATTTGACATTAGTGGGTTCTTTGATCACGTTCACAAAGGAAGAATGGCTCATGTCTTGCGTATCCTCAGATACCCCGAGTTGATCGCAGCATGGGTTACGTCTTTTCTTGATAACAGAAGGGTTGCACTTTCGTTCAACAGTCAGATTGGCGACGAGCGCGGACAACTGATCGGCACACTGCAGGGCTCCCCCCTCTCCCCTATCCTCTCCGCACTATACACTGCCCCTCTCCTCCACCTCCCCCCCCATGTGACAATTCCACTCTTGGGATGTACATGGACGACGGACTGATTTTTGCCCATGGCAACAATTGGACTGAAGTTAACGAGCATCTTCAGGAGCGTTATTTGTCTTGTGAGGTTTGGCTATGTAATTCGAATCTCTTTCTCGAACCCTCCAAAATGGAACTTATTTACTTTCGCACTCCACACACTAAGGAACCTGCCCCCACATCCATCCTTTTACCAGACATCGTACATAATACTTATTACTATACTTATCCCAAACCCATGGTCCGATATTTGGGGTTCTTTCTGAACTTCAAATTTGACTGGACTTTTCACATCACCACCATGTGCAACCGTGCATGTGGATCACTAAAAGCTTTGCAGATGCTTGGAAACTCCATCCAAGGAATATCCACAGTGAGCTGGAGACTGGTGTTCAACGCCGTCTGCCTTCCTGTGCTTTCCTATGGATGTCAACTTTGGGCCAACGCCACCAACCGCAAGAAGTTAGTCAATATGGTACAATTGGTTTTCAACGAGGGGGTCCATGTGTGCGCTGGGGCATTCCGCACCATGCCACGCGAGCCCCTCCACGAACTCCTCCGCATCCTTCCTGCGGATCTGTACCTTGAGAAACTGACAGAAACCTCTGCCTACAGACTGACCTGTGTTCCCCGGACTTCCCAGCTCCTGCGCCACCTAGGCCAGGAATGGTGCGGACCAGTCCAGAATGGCCTGGACGTTGGTAACCCCAGTGGACCAGTTCAAGTCAGTGCATGTGTGGCCCGGTCTGGAGGGTCCAAACAGCACCCCACTGCCTTGGAGGCTCTTGGAGCTCGAGTGGATCTGTCCTGCCCTCAAACCGACGTCACCCCCATCACCCCCTGGGAGGTACCCAACTGAAGGGCTTTGGTGCGAGTGATGGGGATGGATAGACCCCAACCCTGGAAAAAGTGGGTGGACGACCTTTACAAGGGAATCCCCAGCTCCAGTACGGTAGTAATCTACCTTGCCAGCACAGTCTCCAATAAAGGCCAGGCCAACAACAAACAGGTGGGCGGCGCGGCAGCCTGTGTTACCAGTGGGGAGTGGCAGATTGTGAGACAGTGGTGCATGGGGACACAGGTGACGCCAGGGGATGTTTCTCTGTTCGCGCTTAGTAAAGCAGCGGAGTTCATCTCTGATACTTACTCATCGGGGGTCGCACCCACAGATATCTACCTACTATGCGCGGACATGAGTGCCATTTTACGGATACAAAACTTCAAGGGGTCTAAGAGTCAACTTGACCTCTTACGTTTTCATCATTTGCTTACTTCCTTTTTCTCTGTACCCAGGAACACCACTGTCCATGTGGTGTGGTCACCATTAAAGAAGGATCACATGCAGTCCCTGCAACCGCACCTCTGGTCTCCCTGCAAAGGGTTCAGTCAGCCACCTTTTTCAAGGCGAGGGCCAGACAGCACGCTTATCAAACCTGGTCTAGGCGATGGATTCAGAACCGGAGATTAAAATCTGGTCGAGACTTTTCTGCTTATGACTTTGGTATCCAAAACCCCCCGGATGGCCATAATCATCCCCTCTTTACTGCTGCCATCCCCATTAAACCACGTCTGGAACGACCCAGGGACGATCCAGCCCCTGTCACCCACTACAAACCCCCGTCTTTACTGGACATCACATGCAAGACGTTGTGCATGGTGTTCCAACTTGCCATCCAGCACTCCTTTACGTCTGAATATACCCTCCGTCATCGCCCTGACCTCCCTCCTGAACACTCTGCCTGTCCATGCGGAGCCAGGGAACAGTCCATCCCCCACCTTATCCACCACTGTCCCTGAGTATGCCAGGCACATCACCGCCTCGTGGACAACTGGCATACCCACATCCGAGACATCCCGCTGAGGAACCTCTTTGGAGATTCTGACGATGCCTGATGGCTCTTAATCTTTCTCCAGATCTCTGGTGCTGCCTCAAAGCCGGAGATGGGCCCCGTCCCGTTCAACCCTGGTTGACTGCGTGTCCTCAAGATGGCTGACCCCACTTAGTGTGGTCCGCCCACCTTGTTGGGGGTAAATTTTCTTTTTATCTTTGACATGGAACTTTTCAATTCCCACATCTATTTACGCCATCTGTTTATGGTTGTGTGGCTACCTAACGACTGTCCTTACGTCTCCTCCTGTGACAGGGGGTTCTTTTTTACTTACCTATGAGCTCTTACTACGGTGCGACCTCCACTCACATTATTTACCCTTCAATGAGTCCTTAGTTGCGTACTCGACTGGTCTTGTATTCATTTACTGCCCCAGAATAACAATGGTTCAAAAAATAAAATAAAATAAAATAAAATAAATAAGCATTTTCTGGCCGCTGCACAAAGCCATTTTTGCCCAGAAGTAGACTCCCTAGGAGATCGCATTAAGTTCGCATCTTTAAGAGAAGCTGAAGTTATAGAGGGTCTTAAAAGTATTGATAAGACCGCTCCTAAAGCTCTCACAGATGGAACTGCAATGTGGGAGGAAGACGATGGATTCGTTTATTACAAGGGTAAATTATATGTCCCTAATGACAGAGCCTTGAGAAAGGATGTGGTTAAGTCATGCCACAACTCTGTTACTACTGGACACCCTGGTAAAAATGGAACCATAGAGCTTGTTAGCCGCTATTATTGGTGGCCACGCATGGGAAGTTTTATAACATCTTATGTCAAAGGATGCGACAAGTGCCGACACTATAGAAAGGATATTCATCCTAAGGCACTTGTTCAGCCGCAAGAAGTACCTGAAGGTCCTTGGCAAATTATTGGTATCGATCTAATCGGACCATTGCCAATATCAAAGGGAAAAGATATGATTCTGAATGTAGTAGACCACTACACCAAGCAGATTCATTTATTCCCTGTGACCTCTCAGATTATGGCTGATGGAGTCACATCAATTTACTTCGAACAAGTCTTCCCCTTGCATGGGATCCCTAAGAAAATCATAAGTGATAGGGGACCCCAATTTGCTGCAAGGAGCATGCGTGCCCTTTTAAAGCGGTTAGGAATAAATGCAGGTCTTACCACTGCCTATCACCCTTAAGCTAATGGACAGGTAGAGCGCAAAAACCAAGAAGTAGAAGTCTACTTGTGCTTGTTCATTAGTAAGAGGCAGGATGATTGGGTGGACCTGCTTCCTACAGCAGAATTTGTGATAAATAGTAGGCTCAACTCAGCAACGGGTACTACACCCTTTGAGCTACTATATGGCTATACGCCTGATTTCACTATACCTGCTGGTAGGCCTACGGGTATTCCTGTGCTTGACAAGCGTCTTCAGCACATGCGTTCCTTAAGAAAGGATGCTGAGGCAGCACTTCACTTAAGTAAAAAGCGAATGCAGACAGACGTTGAACAAAGAACTAAGCCATATAAGTTCAACGTTGGGGATAAAGTCTGGTTGCAAGCAAAGCAAATAAAGATACATCAGCAGTCATCCAAATTGGGTCCTAAACAATTAGGTCCATTTGAAGTCACTGAAGTTAGAAGTGACATCGACTATAAGCTTACACTTCCCCCTGCATTAAAGATCCATGATGTGTTTCATGTTGATCGCCTCAGCCCTTATAAAGGGAATGAAGTCAATGGGCAAGAGCCGCCTCCTTCTGAGCCAGTCACCATTCAAGGCGAGGAAGAGTACAAAGTAGACCACATTAGAGATTCAAAAATGTTTGGTCGTACTCTTAAATACCTCGTAAGATGGAAAGGCTATGGAGAGGGCAAGGACACATGGGAGCCTAGCAAAAATCTAGAGCATGCCCCAGATAAAGTTAGAGAATTCCACTCTAAAAATCCAGGTGCACCTAGAAAAATAGAGGCACTCATTTACGCGTCCTTGCCTTGGCAAGCTTCTCATAAGTACACAGAGGCCAACGCAGACATTGACCCTTAAGGAGGGGGGTGATGTCATAAATGCGTATTATTTTCCCTATTTTTCTGTATTTTTATGGATTTATTTGGGCAAGATATAAGCGGCCAAAGTACTTAAGTTCCTTATCATTAGATATGATAAGATGGTTAGTCACATGATGCCAACATGTGCAACTTTGGGTCATGTGATTGTGGGATACATCATGTGATGTTATTTGACTGTGTGACAGTCTTGCCGTTCTCGGACTACTATTGTTATAGATAACAATAGTGCATGTGCTTGTTCTGATTGGTTAGAACTCTGTAGAATACAATGGAACACTTACTATAGTGGTATTACACGTTGTATTAGGATTTACTCAGCAGATAAGAAGGCCGCATTATCATGTAGTCATAGCCGCTTAGTGTGCATCAGTCAGCACAATAGATAAGGGCTAATAATAGAATCGATATGTCAGTGCTGTAGTCAGATAGTATTACTCAGTAGTTAGTAATCGACTAAGTGCATTAGTATATAAGACTTGCTGTAGCCTCCTGAGTAGAACCAACTTGTCCTCTTGGTTTCTACTTAGGTGCACAATCCTCCCTTGTATTTCTTTACCCTTCTTCAATCTAACTTGTCCTCTTGGTTTCTACTCAGCCTACCGCTATGTGAACCCTTGTCTTGATCCCTGAATAAGGGATTTAAGTTGACTAACTCTCCGCGTTGTCTGTAGGTTCAGAGCGTGATTTATCTCCACTCTAGGCTTGCGTATCCAACCTCAGCTCATTCTTTTATCAAACCTTTTTATCTTGCACTTCAAGTTGTAGCTGATTGGACTCCACTACATATATCAGGCCCTCGAAATCACCATATGCATCCCCCTTCTTTATGAAAAAGAAGGATGGCAAGCTTCGGCCAGTACAGGATTACTGCAAACTCAACAACATAACGGTACGGAACCAATACCCTCTTCCCCTTATCACAGACCTTATAACGGATCTGAGTAATGCGGATGTATACACAAAACTTGACGTCCGCTGGGGGTACAACAACATCTGCATCAAGGAAGGGGATGAAGAAAAAGCTGCTTTTAAAACATGCTACAGACTCTTCAAACCTACGGTTATATATTTCAGACTCACCAATTCCCCAGCTACATTCCAGACCATGATGAACTTCATATACCATAACACCATCCTCAAACACAAACCTCTGGGCACCATGATCCGCATCTACATGGATGACATCGGCATCGCATCCTGCTCTGGCCTTGATGGCCACATCGCCATGGTTCGGGACGTATTGCAGGTTGCCCAGGATCACGACCTCTACTTCAAACTTGAGAAATGTCTTTTCCATGTGCCCGCGATGGATTACCTGGGGGTAATCCTTGAAAAGGGGGTAACACGCATGGACCCTGCAAAAATCACAGGCATTCGTGACTGGCCTGTCCCCAAAACCGTTAAGGACATCTGTTCTTTTCTCGGCTTCTGTAACTTTTATCACGCATTTATCAAGGGATTTGCACACCATCCACGCCCCTTGAACATGCTTACAAGAAAAGGGGAAGTGTGGAGATGGGGTTAAGACCAACAAACCACGTTCAACACGCTTAAGGTGCAAGTAACGCAGGAGCCTATACTGGCACACCTGACACTAACAGACCAATTCAAACTAGAAGTAGACGCCTCCGGATATGCTATCGGAGGAGTCCTCTTATAGCAGAAACAAGATGGCAAAAAGCACCCAATCGGATACTTCTCGAAGACACTAGACCCCACCCAGTGCAACTACCACGTATACGACCTCGAACTACTGGCTATAGTAGAGGCGCTTAAACACTGGAAACCCCTACTGGCGGGATCCCCACGCAACATCATCATCCATTCGGACCACGCAAACTTATTGTATTGGAGAAGCCCACAAAACATCAACCGACGGATAGCACGGGAAGTGGTAGAACTGTCAGAATACCCCATTAAAATAAAACACGTTGCAGGATGAGCAAATGGGCGTGCCGATGCTCTATCAAGGTGAAGCGACTATGACATAGGGGACAATGACAACCAAAATGTGGTGGTACTCCCCAACCACCTATTTCTAAAGACAACAATGACTACCATTCAAGGTGGAGAAGGTGTCGAATACCCACAAGATGAGGCACAAATCTAACATTGGATCAATGCGCATCGACTCATGAAAATCGACAATGTATGGTACAAAGAGGGAAGATGCGTGGTAACCAGGGGGGTAACAGAAAAACAGGAGGTGATCGACACTCATCACTGCCCTCCAGTGTATGGACACCCAGGGATGACGAAGACCGGCATGCTTGTGGCGAGGTGATACTTCTGGCCTGGAATGACTAAAGATATCGTGGAATACATTAAGGGGTGCGCTGAATGTCAGCAAAACAAAGTTAACACAAGACCTACCCGTGGACCCCTCTCCCCCATTTTCCCAAAAGAAGATGCAAAACCCTTTGAAATAATTGCCATGGACTTCATTGTTAAGTTGCCATCATCTGGAGGATACAACTCAATACTCACTGTGACGGACCATGATTGCACCAAAGCGGCAGTATTCATCTCATGCACCGAGGACATAACAGCGGAAGAAACAGCCCAACTATACGCCAAGAATGTTTTCACACGGTACGGGTTACCCATGAAAATCATCTCCAACCGAGACCCTCGGTTTGCCTTCAGATTTGCATGAGAACTATGTCGACAATTGGGGATTGAACAAAACATATCATCAGCCTATCACCCCAGGACAGATGGACAGTCAGAACGCACCAACCAATGGCTGGAACAGTACTTACGATTCCAGGTCGACTACCATCAGAAGGACTGGCTCCACTATCTCCCACTCGCAGAATTCACTCACAACTCATGGCCTCACGAGATAACAAGGAAGTCTCCATTCAAACTTCTCATGGGATATCATCCTCGCACTGATTGAACCGATAAGCCGTCCTCTCTCCCCCAGATAACGACACATATGGAACAACTTAAAGAAGCTCAGCAAGAGGTGCAAAGGCTGATAACAAAAGCCCAGACCTTGTGGGTCAAACACAAAGATATGCCCAAGTACAAGGCTGGAGACCAAGTATGGCTAGATGGGCGCAATCTCAAGACCAGTCAGCCCAGCGCCAAGCTTGTGCCCAAGCGACACAGGCCATTTATAGTGGACCAGGTGATGTCTCCATACTCCTATAAGCTGAAATTACCAGCTCAATGGAAGATACACCCAGTGTTTCACATCGATCTTCTCACACCCTATCATGAGACCACCATACACGGACCAAATTTCACACATCCACCACTGGAACTAGTGGAAGGAGAAGAAGAGTATGAAGTCGAGAAGATTCTGGACACTCGGCTTTTCAGCAGAAGGCGCACGCGACAATACTTGGTAAAGTGGCTCAGGTATCCAGCCTTGGAAAATCAGTGGGTCAATAAAGCCAACATCTTCGCCAAGGACAAGATAAGGGAGTTTAAACAACTGAACTCTGACACAAGAACACATTTAAGGAGCACCCGAATTGCTGAGTCACCCCATTCCCCACTTCCCTTCTACCCCTCTATCCCCTCTACCCCTTCCATGGACTTTGCATACTATGCCACTAAAACTGCTGAAGAAGTGTTCTCAGCCAAGCTACTGGAGGGACTCAGCACCCTTCCTGAAGCCCAATGACGACTCCAGCAAGTCCACGAAACTGGCAATACCGCCGCCCTTGGATGGGAAACCATCGACGACAATGACAATAACCACAGCACAGGGGAAGGAGCCACTGTGGTCCATGCAACTGCAGAAGAAGAAGGAACAGTGGTTGCCCCAATTACCTAAGACGAACTTGCTGCTGTGGAGTGCGCCTTCCCCGGCCCTGCACAGGCAACACTGTCTGAAGACACACTACAGCCCCAGCTGCTTACAGTGCAGAACATTCCTGACGAGGAGGAGCATTGCAGTGGAACTTATAAGAACCCTCTCATTGTGGGAGAAGATACGAGCAACTCCGAGCCCCTACCAGTACACTACCGCTTTCAAGCTGACTGTCAAGAGGCCAGCGGAGCTATGGTGGCACATGGTGCAAGCATGGACGAACAAACAGCTAAGCGCTGCAAGTGCTGAAAGGCGCGAGAGGCTGCTGAAGCAACGCGCCGAGCTGAAAAGGCTACACGAATTGTGGCTCAAGAATTTGGGGCTGTAGACTGAGAGACAGAACTATACCCAGCTGAGCATCCCCACATCACGTACGGTCGCTTCGAGCACTTACCCAATGACACCCATTCGCCGCCACCACTGGAGCCCATCATGCGCCACAAATGGCAAGACCCTGTAGAAGACCCACTCAAGCAGTCTTTCGAGGTGAAGACCCCCGTAGGGTGGACCACAACATGGGGAGCGACTACATCCCAGCTCCCATCACCATTCAGGGTATCACTAGGCCAGCCCTGTGGTACCAATTCATTGAAAGCGACGACCCGATTATCCTTTTGGGGACCGACCGGACCGACCAGGTCTACATGTCCCCGTTCTATGCAAGCCCAAGGTCCGTCCTCCCCAGACCCCCCAAGTACATGGAAGAGGAGTTGAAGAAAATCGAATGGGGGCATCCGTGGCAACTGGTGATGGACCAATGCCTGCAGGCATTAAAAGATAAGTCCATCATAGCCGAGGTCCACTGGTATCAGGCACTGACACAAGATCAGCAGCGTCTCAAACAGCATATCAAGGACTCAAAACAGCATTGCTGTTCTCTACGGTCGC
>WTXK01000787.1:0-19213 GCA_025769895.1 Lactarius psammicola
CACACAGCCGCTTTATTTTGGTGTGTCGTCTCAGCAGCTTCTCTCTCCTCACGGCGTTTGCAGTGGTGAGTTGTTCGTTCGTCCACGCTTGCGCCGTGTACCACGACAGCTCCGCTGGCCTCTTGACGGTCAGCTTGAAAGCGGTATTGTATTGGTAGGGGCTCGGAGTCGCTCATATCTTCTCCCATGACGAGAGGGTTTTCGTAAGTTCCAAGGCGACGCTCCTCCTCGTCAGGAACGTTCTGCACTGTAAGCAGCCGGGGCTGTAATGTGTCCTCGGACAGTGTTGCCTGCACAGGGCCAGGGAAGGCACGCTCCACAGCGGCGAGTTCGTCCCAGGTAATTGGGGCAACCACCGTACCCTCGTCTTCTGCAGCTGCATGGACCACAGCAGCTCCTTCTCCTGCGCTGAGGTCCCTGTCATTGTTGTCATTGTCGCTGGTTTCCCCATCTGAGGGTGGCAGTGTTTCCTGTTTTGTGGACCCGTTGGAGTCGGCGTTGGGCTTCGGGGAGAGTGATGAGTCCCTCCAATAACTCGGCTGAGAACACTTCCTCAGCGGTTTTAGTGGCATAGTACGCAAAGTCCATGGAAGTGTGGTTAGGGGAGGAATGTATGTGGGGTGAAGGAGGATAGGGCGACTTAGCAACTCTGGTGGTCCTTAAGTACATCCTTGCGTCGGTGTTTGATTGTTCAAACTCCCTTATCTTGTCGTCAGCAAAGATATCGGCTTTGTTGACCCACTGGTTCTCCGAGTCTGGGTATCCAAGCCATTTGACCAGATATTGCCTTGTACATCTTCTGCCGAAGAGCCGAGTGTCTAGAATCTTCTCGACTTCGTATTCTGCTTCCCCTTCCAAAAGTTCCAGTGGTGGGCACGTGAAATTGGGTCCATGAATGGCAGTTTCACGATAAGGTGTGAGAAGATCAATGTGAAATACTGGGTGAATTTTCCATTGAACCGGTAATTTCAGACGATAAGAGTATGGCGACATCACCTGGTCAATTGTAAAGGGGCCATGTCGTTTGGCCACAAGTTTGGCGCTGGGCTGGTTAGTCTTGAGATTGCACCCATCTAACCATACCTGGTCGCCGACCTTGAACTTGGGCATATCTTTATGCTTGATCCGTAGGGTCTGGGCCTTCGTTATCAGGGCCAGTGCTTCTTGTCGCGCCTCTTTTAGTTGTTCCATGCGTGTCGTTATCTGGGGAATAGGGGACGGCTTATTCCGTCCAATCAGCGCGAGGGTGGTATCCCATCAGAAGTTCGAAAGGAGACTTCCTTGTTATCTCGTAGGGCCACGAGTTATGCGCAAATTCTGCAAGTGGCAAGTAGTGGTGCCAGTTTTTCTGATGGTAATCCACTTGAAAGCGTAGATATTGTTCTAGCCACTGATTGGTTCGCTCAGATTGTCCGTCTGTCCTTGGATGATACGCCGACGAGATATTCTGTTCAATCCCTAGCTGTTGACACAGTTCTCTTGCGAAGTGGGATGCAAATCTTGGGTCTCTGTCTGATATGATTTTGGTTGGGAGTCCATATTGAGCGAAGACGTGCTTGGCATATAGTTGGGCCATTTCTTCCGCTGATATGTCTTCGCAACATGGTATGAATACGGCCGCCTTGGTACAGTCATGGTCAGTAACCGTCAGAATCGAATCATACCCTCCTGAGGATGGAAGTTTGACAATAAAGTCCATGGCTACGACTTCGAATGGCTTCGCCTCTGACTTCGGGAATATTGGTTGTAAGGGTGCGCGGGTCGGTCGTGTGTTGACTTTGTTTTGTTGGCATTCTGCGCATCCCTTGACGTATTCTACAATGTCCTTGGTCATTCTGGGCCAGAAGTATCGTCGCACCACAAGCGTGCCCGTCTTCGTCATGCCCAGATGCCCGTACACTAGAGGTGAGTGGTGAGCGTCAATAATTGCGTGTTTTTCGTCGACTCCCCCAGTTATGACGTATCTTCCTTCCTTGTACCACACCCCGTCAATTCTCATGAGTCGGTGGGCGTTGATCCAGTGTTGTATCTGTCCTTCGTCTTGTGGATAGCCCGTATCCGTCAGTCCTACTTCCGTCGTGTTCGTTGTTCGCATAAATACGTGGTCTGGGAGTACCACCACGTTTTTGTTGTCGTTGTCCCCTGTGTCGTAGTCGCTACGTCGTGATAGCGTGTCCGCACATCCGTTGGCTCGTCCTGCAACGTGCTTTATTTTGATGGGGTACTCTGATAACTCGACTACTTCCCTTGCGATGCATCTGTTGATGTTTTGGGGGCTACGCCAGTACAGCAGATTCGCGTGATCCGAATGGACAATAATGTCATGGGGAGATCCCGCTAGTAGCGGTTTCCAGTGCTTGAGCGCTTCCACTATTGCCAGTAATTTGAGATCGTATACATGATAGTTACGCTGCGCCGGGTCTAGCGTCTTCGAGAAGTATCCGATTGGGTGTTTTTTGTTGTCTTGTTTTCGTTGGAGGAGAACCCTCCGATGGCGTATCCTGAGGCGTCTACTGTTGATAAGTGACCTGTGCGCACTTAGCGGCTCAATGGACTTATGCAGATATGGACTGCTTTAGATAAGATTAGATATACAGGACTTATATAGATTAGATAATTATGATCATTACAATCTCGGACTTGTTATCTATGACATCATATGTACAGAACAACTACAAGGACTTGTTATTGTAGTACGCGTTAGGACTTTCCTTTTGTTATATCTTTATTGTGATATACCTTTGTTCTTTACATTCCTTGTACTTATTGCCTAAGTACACTCCCTTTGTTTCGCCCACTATTGTATTAGGGGCTTATTGTACTTCTACTTATTGTACGACACTTTCCTTGTCCTCTATTGTAGTACAAGGTCTATTGTATCTAAAGTGTATAAGTAGCACATCATGTACGCCCTGATACCACAGTTCTCATCTCTGTGTATCAGGTTAGTTATACTTCTTTCTAATGAAGTACAGTTCTCATCTCTGTGTATCAGACGCTACTTCTATCTGCTCACCTGCAAGTTTGCTTCCCTGCGTTGCTTTATTCTCACCACAGTCTATCTTGTCACTGTGAGTATAAGCTTCTTCCCCCTGTGCTGTTCATCATCTACCTCTAGCTCAAACTGGTCCGTCAGTACCGGGTGTGCCAATATGGGTTCCTGTGTTACTCGTGCTTTGAGCGTGTCAAAGGCTTCTTGTTGGTCCTGGCCCCATCTCCACTCCTTGTCTTTCCTTGTGAGTGTGTTCAAAGGGCGTGCATGGTGTGCGAAACCTTTGATAAAAGCACGATAAAAATTACAAAAACTGAGAAAAGAACGAACGTCCTTAATGGTTCTGGGGACTGGCCAGTCGCGGATGCCCTTGATTTTTGCGGGATCCATGCGTGTTACCCCCTTTTCAAGGACTACCCCCAGGTAGTCCATCGCGGGTGCATGGAACAGACATTTCTCGATCTTGAAATAAAGGTCGTGGTCCTGCGCAACCTGTAACACATCACGAACTGCGGCGATGTGGCCGTCAATGCCCGAGCGGGATGCGATGCCGATATCGTCCATGTAGATGTGAATGGTGGTGCCTAAGGATTCATGCTTGAGTATGGTGTCGCGATATATGAAGTTCATCATGGTCTGGAACGTGGCCGGGGAGTTAGTGAGTCCAAAATACATAACCGTGGGCTCAAAAAGTCCATAACACGTCTTGAAAGCCGCCTTTTCCTCGTCTCCTTCCTTGATGCGGATGTTGTTGTATCCCCAATGGATGTCGAGTTTGGTGTAAACGTCCGCGTTGCTCAGATCCGTTATAAGATCTGTGATGAGGGGAAGAGGGTATTGATTCCGCACCGTTACATCATTGAGCTTGCGATAGTCTTGTACCGGGCGCAGTTTGCCGTCCTTCTTCTTTACGAAGAAGAATGGGGATGCATATGGCAATTTGGAAGGTCTGATGTACCCCTTCTTCAGCTCCTCTGTAATAAAGGATTGTAGGGCTTCATCCTCTTGCCGTGTTAACGGGTATACTTTGCAATCCAGTGCCGCTGGTGCGATAGGCTTTAGTTCGATGGCGTGATCCCAGACTTGTTTCGGGGGGAAAACGGCATGATTCTTCTTCGCTAAATAGTTTTGCGAACTGGGCGTACTGTGGTGGTAGTGTTACAGCTTTTGTATGTTGTTTTGCTTTTATCGCAAGCTCCGTGGCTGTGGTTTGTACTGTACACTGTTCCTCGAGTTGCCCAATGATGAAGTCTTGTTCTTTGATGGACAACGGCTCTGTGGTGGTAGTGCCAATAACTGGCTGGCGTACCACTTAGGGGTTTACTGACCGGATGACTATGGGTAGCATATCTTTGTGTATGGTGGCATATTTCCACGTGAACCGCGGTTCAAACGTAGCTAGCCATGGGTATCCGAGGACAATATCTTCGTTTCTGATGTCCATGATGAGGAATCTCATTTCCTTGTGGATCCCTTTAGTGCATATGTCGAGGTCCACATAATGAGTGATGGACCCCCCTTTGTTTTCCGTATTGTCGATGTTCCATATCTTTTGTGGCTTTTCCAGGGGAACCAGTCCCAGCCCCATTCGTTTCGCAAATTTGTGGTTCATGAAGCAGTCAGTGGCTCCGCTGTCCACTAGTGCTTGTACATCGGCCATAGCATGATGTGTGCGAGTCGAAACTGGAATATGCATAGATTGAAAACGCGTAGTTACTATTACAACATCACAAGAATGTATTGCCCTCACCCAGGCCGCCAGGTTTAGGCGCTTGAAAAATCCTCCCTCTCCCAAATTCCTTTCATTACTAGTTCTTGAGTCTCGTCGCTTTTGTTGGCAATGGTTTGAAGCACTTGTGCCGCTTCTTGTTGTGGTGTTAGGTCCATAGTTGCTCATACTTGAGCTGGCGGTGGCTGACTCCGTTGCTTTCGGGGCTGTGCACAATCATGACTGAAATGTCCGTACTTCTGACAGTTATAACATTGTACTCCCCTGGTATTGCGGGGTTGCCTCCCCTGTTGCTGGATGTACCCTCCTCTGGGTACGTATCGTCCTCTCGGACCTTGCTGGGTGTACTGCTGAAACCCTGGATTGTTTGGGCTTGTTTCTTCAGATCCTGCAACCGCGATTGTGCTGTTGTCGACTTCTCCTCCGCGTACCTGGGCCCGTGCGGACGTATCCATCACGTTGGGGTGCGTGAGATGCGGAGGTGGGAAATATCCTCCTTGGTTCCCAGCGTGGCTTCGGTACTTCTCCAAGTTCTTCTTTCCTTCACTGAAATGGTTCTGTAAATGGATGTACTGTTCTTGCCTCTTGAGGAGGGCCACCTTCCATCCTTCATAACTTTGTGGGTTGTCGAGCGTGTAACATTGTTTGTATAGTTTGCGTGGGAGCCCTTTGGTGAACACGTTGATCACCATTGGCGAGTCTGCTCGGTAGCCAGCATGCCGCACTAGTTCCTCGAATTTGGATACGTACTTGTCGATGTCCGTTCCCTGCATGTATATTCCGTCTTGCAGTGCTGTTCGCGCCTGTTCCTGCTCCATGGTGTTTGTGAATCGCCTCTTGAAGCTTCGGTAGACGGCCTCCCATATTCTCTCGTCGTCTTCTTGTATGCCGTTCATGATTTGTAGTGTCAACCACCTTGTGTGGGTGGTGATCCATTCGTTGAGGTTGTCTCCTTCCAAGAATGTGAGGAAAAGGATGGTGCGCAAGTATGCTTCACGCATGGTCTGCGTGTGGCGGTTCATGCCCCTGTACAATTCCCACTTGGTCAGGAACATTTCAGTGGTTTTTCTGTCTCTGCGAAAAATGGAAGGAGGCTGCCCTTGTAGCTTGTTATAGTCCCCTCTTCCATTGGGGTCTACTCCTTGTGGGCCTCCTCTGCCTCCGCCTCCACCACCTCCGCCTCCACCACCTGGGGGTGGCAGTCCTCCAGGTGGTGGTCATGGTGGTATTCCTCCGGGATATCGTCCTGGGGGTCTGCCTCCTCGAGGAATGTTGGCGGGTACCCCTTCTCCTTCGACGTGTTGTCTTGCCAGGTAGCTCCAGACCCTGCTTTGCTCTCTGTTGGATGGTGGGTCGGGTTGATCTGGTCCATACATTCGCTGGTTAGCTAGTTCATCCAGCGTCACATGATGTCCGGTGTTTGGGTCAATAACCTGCTCCTCTGGTTGAAGTGGCGACGGTGCCCTTTCGTTTTCTTGCTCGCCTTGCAACCTCCGCTCCGCAAGTCTATCGGCGAGCCTGTTCTCTTCTTCAGTATAGGTGCATGTCTCTGTAGCCATGGCTGCAGGGGATCTAATATTGATTTGTTCCGCTTGTGCAGCTAGAGAATTGATACGTATCTCGTCAAATCGTCGTCTCTGCTGTTCTTCTTCTGCATCAGGCCGATCGCCCGCTTCGTCTTCTGTAGTGGTTTGGTCTGTGTCTTCTGATTGGGTCGGTGTGCTTTCGTCTTCTGCGCCGTTGATTGGGCCCCACTGGTCTCGATGTACTACCTCGCTTCGTAGGATGTTGCAACCGTATTCGTTTCCCGTTGGCCGGAGTACGTCCCACCGTTCTCTGTGAGGACTCCAGGCAACTTCTGTCCAACACGTATGTTCAAAATTAAACTCAACTGGGTAAACTCTTGATGGTCTTGTAGGTATATCCACCCAATATCCAGTGACGTCGTTGATCGTTCCCCACCACGCGTATCCAAGATACTGGACGGGGACGTTTCGATCTCCTCTTCGTTCGATAGAGTATTGTGCGAATACCCAACTATCTGCGGTGGTTTCGGTCGCCACGATGGGAGCTTGGTCTTAATGTTACATGTCTATCGGCACGTGGCTCAACTTGAGCGAAAGGAAGGCGACTTCGACGGGTAGATGACTTAGCGATATGACGGCCCTTTGTGGCACGTGATCGTGGGAGTATAACAGTAAGCCCTAGTCGTGGGACAATACTGACTCAAGGATAATGACGACAAGGCAGACTCCTATGGAGAGGAGCGCAAGACTTAGACCGATGAGGAAAGATTGGATGGATGAAGGCAGGATAGATTTGAGAAGACCAAGCTGCGGACTACAGCGCAGCTTGGCTAACCTTATATACATATACGCGAGGGCTTTAAAGCGCCTCTTGAAAGGTAAGTAACCAATCACATATAGTATGGTTATCGTAAGTGTCCGTCCAAGTCATATAGTAGGAGCCAATCACATCCTTGTTACTTATCGTACAGTACTGGGTTATCGGAGCCATTATCTGTGAGTCACGTACCACTATCACATGCCACCAGTCCGGGGATACAGGCTACCCGGAATCCCGTATCGTAACACCAAGGGCCCAGGGACGGAAGGCGCCACCCTAGAGAAGAGCAGCGGCTATGGCGCGGAAGTCCCTGAGGCAGCAGGTGAAGGCGCAGATGGTTGAAATGGAGACGGCACTTGAGAAGACGGCGGCGGGACCACCGAGAGAGAAGGTGAGAGGGTGGGGGAAGGAGCAACATCGGGGCCCAAAGCCGAAGAAGAGGGGGCAAGCGATGAGGAAGGCGGTGCGACAGAAAGCACAGGAGAGACAGAAGCATGAGGCTGCTGCCCCGCGGTAAGAACATGCACCTTATGCGCCTCGAACTCGGCCTCAGACATCGTGCCTGCCTTCACCCTCTGCGAATATTCTGAGAGCAACAAGAAGTTGTCTTGAGGTGGCGCAGGGCTAGGGCACGGATCAGCCTCAGCGACTGGTGCGACGACTGGAACGGTGACCGGAGCAGCGGCACAGTGCTGCAGCTCCTCCTCCATCCCGACAACAACCCGGGGGGAGTGCTCAAGCCATGCAACGGTGGTGTGAGGGAGAAGACAAGTGTGGACATCGCGCAGGAACGCAGCAACCTGCACATCCTTGCCAGCATCGACGCCGATGTGCACCCCTGAGGCGAACACAGTTTCCTAGGCCGATCAGTCCCGATCAAAGGCAAGAACAAAGCGACTCACCAGGTGAGTCGAAAACTTGTCGACCCACTCCTCCACCATCTTGGGGTCGTCAGTCAAGACTTTGAAATCGGACTGCAGCCGCATTAGAGACTTGACAGCGGTGTCATACTTGCGCAGGGGTCGAGAGGACATTGTGAAGGGAGGCAGTAAGGGAATGGAAGCAAATGGGAGGGTAAGGGCAACCAGGCGAAGATCAATCAGAGACCCCATCGGCGATCAGCAATTGCCAAACGACAAGGCATACATATGTGGACACAAAACGCTTCAGCCTAGGACACGTGACCAGCATGAGGTGACTACGACAAAAGGCGATCGCTCCGGCTTGCAGCTACCCAATTGGCATCTCTTACCGGTGGCCCAATCAGCCAGGTGACTGAGGACAGTCAAGAGCTCAGTGGGGAGGAGATAATACGACCAGTGCGTGGCTGACCCTTTAGACAGGCAGTTTTGGCGATTACCACACCCTTTGGAGGACCGGCCAGAGCGACTACAGCCGAAGCGAAGCGACGCACAGGTGGATCAGCCAAAGCAAGGCACTTCCGGATAGCGCAACGGTAGCGCAACAGCTTAGACTCTCGAACTTGATGCGCAGGAAGACTTGGAGACATGGTCCAAGGCTATGTAGGGGCGAGACATACACAGTGGTGTGTCTGTGTCACTCCTAGTCTGTGGGACCAATACTCCAAACTCGAGAGCCCCAGCAACCGCATAGACCGCACCGATGACCAGCCGACCACCTCAAGGCGCAAGCCAATCGCACTTGTGTCCAGTATAACCCTTTGGTGTCCCCTTTCGCTCTGGCTAGTTTCGGGCGATGCACCTCGTGGCCTGTAACTGCATCGGTCAAACACCCATGTCGCTTTGCGTCAGTTGGCCCCCCTTCTGATTGGTGGCTTCTTGAACTTAGCAGAGGAGTTGCGGAGGAACCTTAGGACCACTTCAGCTGAAAGCAGCATACGAAGACGTATTTAAGAGGGTAGTTTTTGTAGTAGTACAGCAGCTAGTCACTCTCTGGATTTCTTATCCTCTACTCCTCATATCTCTACCTCTCATATCTCAATTTATCTCTATCTATCCTCTGAAGTCATTCAGAGGTCTCTATAGCTCTTTGTGTCACTTGCGAACCTCTTGCGTACCTGTGCGTACACCTGTGTTGTGATTCCAGCTACCGAAGCCCTGCGTTAGTGAAACTTGTGATACTTGGCCGGCGCAACTGCGTGTGCCTTCGGCCGATTGCGATTACGGTCCCCTGTGATTCTCAGCTCTTACGATAGGGCTCTCGGCCTCTGTGCTCTAGTTTATCGGCTTAGCGTTTGATTATATTCCTTGACCTCCTGAACCCAACTGTCCTAAGCTGCACAAGAACACGCTTACAGGGGGTTTAGGGTATCAACGGTAGGAAGGAGGAAAGGTGATATGAGACTATTGATCACCTACCATATGTGTGTATGTGAACGAGTTGTCCTATTTGGAGAATATTTGGGGCACGATGTGCATCATCGGACCAAGTTTCCCCACACATATGCCATCTGTCAGGTCCGATTTGAATCTGATCTGACACAGATCTGTGGGAGAAATGTCATGTATGCACCTTCTTTGATATCTGATGGGATCACACAGGGCTCGGACCACTGTGGTCCACAGTGGTCCACCGCAGACAACCATGGACAACCTCAGATCACTCAGATCAGCGATCTGTCAGATGGATGGCACACATATGTGTTTGGGGGAATACCTCTGGTAGAGTGTGTCGTCCAACGCAATCTTCCCCCATCATCCAACACTTGTTTCCTATGGCTACTAAGAAGTCCCAGTCCCCCAGCTTGTCCCAACCAGAGAAGCTTCTCTTTGCTATTGCTGTGTGCCTTAACACAGCAATCCAATACCTAGTGGACAATCCTGGTGGCAATAATAGCTGGTTCATAAGTGGTATCACTGTGGAGATGGTAAGTCATTCTTACCATTACCATGTAAAACAATTTGCAGATGATCTTGCAACAGAAAGAGATTGCCGCCATCTACATGCAATACCCTCAAGATGGCGGTGTTCGCCACCGTGTGCACGGCGTGATTGGGGTCGTTGCAAAGGAGTGGAAGATTGCAGAAGAGGAGAACCACTCCCCCGACATTGGAAAGCTCAGTGTGAAGGCGGTGGACAAGTGCTGTGCAAACACAGCGAAACATTTCCCTAAGTGGCCCTCTGTGAAGGACTCACTGACTAGTGAGGCCATTTATACTTGGAACTCGAAAGAAGACGACAAACAATGGGGAAGAGGAGGAGGGTGACTAGGAGGAACAGAAGTAGGGGCTTGAGCACAAGCAGGACTGCAAAGGGAAGATTCGATTCTATGGTGGTAGAAAAGAATGGACAGGAGAGTCTAGCAAGTGGTTGTCACAAGTGGACAGTCTGAGGGCTGTCCGTAGTATTAGGCTGGCTTATATACCTAGTTACATGGTCTGTGCGCAGTAGAATACTCTGGAATACAGTGGAAGCATTATAAATAGTGTCCAATGGCGTTAGTCTCTCTTAGGTCTCGTGACCTTCTCCGCAGTACATCCTGTAGAAGCCGGTAGAAGACTATAGAAGGTCGTAGAACCTTCTAATACTAATAATAGATCCTTGTTTACCTATTAGTAACTTGTTTGGACTCTGTCCACAAATAATAACAAGTTAAATCATCCAAAAACATCAGGCGACAATGAAAACGCGATATTGTGGACGCCTCTACTCATCACTTTTGCGCAAACAGACATGGTGGGACCATAGAGCCCAGGTTTCCTACTATATGGGAGGTGGAACCAAGGGTCCTAGTCGGACAACTTGATAGTACCCTTTCTTTGAGTGTGGCAAGTACTATTGATAGTACGTTGGTATAACTAAGTCATGAACGCGGCATACTAGTTCATGACACCCTCTGTCCTTCACTCGACAGACCTTTTGGAGTATGTGGAGGAGCAGCCACAAGAGAAGCTCTGGTGGGAGCTTCCTGGCTCTCCTATGGACATGTCTGCGGAGGACAGTGGTGATGGTATGTGGTATATTTATTGCTGCTCATATGAATACACTAACTATGCACTCTCTTGTCCACCTTAGGTCTCCACTGCTCGGGGCGCATCAATAAGGGCAAGGTGCCTGCTCTGCCGGATGTGGAGCCCATTCCTGCTCCACAGCAGCGTGGCAAGAAGCGCTCTGCGGTGGAGAGTACTGGCAACACTGACAAGACTGTGCGCCACACTGTTGCACCCCCCAGCCGCAGGGTGGTGGTCAAGTTGCCTTCTGTTACACTTTCACAGCGTATGCCTGACGTAGGCGATTTAGTGGTGACACAGATACAGTGAGTATGTAACTTAGTGAAGTATACAACTCAAGGCAACAAGACAATACTTCGTGTCCTTGTGCCAATAGCAATCAAGAGGATAGATAGTGAGCAATGGAATTCCTGCTGTGAGAGAGGATACAAGTCGGAAGTGAAATTGAAGAAGACCAAGCTGAAGAGCCTTGGTCTCAATGTGACAACTTATATACATATTCGAGGCAGCTTTAAAGCTCCTCTCCAATCCATACAATGAATAGCAATACTACCTCACAGTCTATGAAGACATGTGATTCTACTGCTGACTGATGTGATAAGTCCATGACACATATACTCTTACTAACCTGGTCATAAGTATTAGTAAGGTTCCATACTTCCCGCAATCCGTATCATCACCCCCTTTTTAGGCATGATGACCACGTCGAGAACTCGCACCTTCGATCCAACTAGCCATCTTCTCTTCTACTCTGTCCAATGCACCGGCTCTTTCCAATCGCTTTACTGATTGGTCCTGCTCCTTATCCAAATCGGCCAATACCCGTTCCAGTTCATACAGCCTTTGTTCGAGTCGGCTCCCTTCCCTTTGCAGGGTACGGAGATGATGCACCTCATGTGAAGGACTCACTGGTTAGTGAGACCGTTTGTACTTGGAACACGGAAGGGGACGACAAACAATGGGGAAGAGGAGGAGGGAGACGAGAAGGAGTAGCAAGAGTGACTTTAATACGAGCAGGACTGCGAGGAGATTCAATCCTATGGTGGCAGAGGAGAGAGAACAAGGGGAGTCTAGCAGGTAGATGTCACAAGTGGACAGTCTGAGGGCTGTCCGTAGTATTAGCCTAGCTTATATACCTAGTTACATGGTCTGTGCGCAGTAGAATCTACTGGAAGGTAATAGAAGCATTATAAATAGTATCCAATGGCATTAGTTCCTCTTTGGACTCGTGACCTTTTCCGCAGTATAGCCGGTAGAAGCCAGTGGAAAACTATAGAAGGTCGTAGAACCTTCTACTACTAATAATAGAACCTTGTTTACCTATTAGTAACTTGTTTGGTCTTTGTCCACAAATTACAACAAGTCAAATCATCGACAAACATCAGGTGACAATGAAAACACGATATTGTGGACGCCTCTACTCATCACTTTTGCGCAAACGGACATGGTGGGACCATAGGGACCAGGTTTCCTACTATATGGGAGGTGGAACCAAGGGTCCGAGTCAGACAACTTGATAGTACCCTTTCTTTGAGTGTGGCAAGTACTATTGGTAGTACATTAAGATATTCTAAGTCATAAACGCGGCATACTAGTTCATGACAGTATCCCCTTTTTAGGGTGGTACTACGCCAATAGTACCTTACTGAAGGTTACTAGGGCATGGGGCTTTAGGATGGCAAGCATGGTACTGTTGTACTAGGGTGTTGGCGTGTTTCATTTGGGATGCTGGAAGCCATGAGTTTTCTGAGCTGGGATATCCTTTCCACTTGATTAAGTATTGTATACCCTTCTTATTAGGGCTTAATCTTGATTGAAGGACGTCCTCTACCTCATAATGGTCTTCCTCCCCTTGAATGATTTCTGGGGGTGGTCTTATAAAATTGGGTCCATGTGCGCTGGTTTCTTTGTACGGGGATATAAGTGATATGTGGAAAACTGGGTGAATGCGCCATGATTTGGGTAGCTGGAGCTTGCAGTTGATTCCCCAAGTGGATAACACTTTGAATGGACCGTGACGTCTGGGAGCTAGTTTGGCCTTTGGGTGTGTAGTGTGGACATTGGTTCCTTCCAACCATACTAAGTCTCCTTCCTTTGGTTGGAACGTAGGCTTGTCTGGATGGGTGCTCTTCATTACCTCCGCTGCTACCTTTAAGGCTGCTGTGACTTCTAGTCTAATCTGGTCTAGAGTTCGTAGGCGTTCTTCTACTGTGGGTATTTTGGTTGCAAAGTTTACTGGTGGTATAAATCCTGGCTTGAATCCATACCATATTTCGAATGGGGATTTTCCTGTGGCGCTGTGTTGCCTAGTGTTGTGTGCAAACTCCATGAAGGGGATTAGTTCTACCCAATTGTCGACTTGGAAATTACAAAAGACGCGAAAATACTGCTCTAGTTCTTGATTAACACGTTCTGTCTCTCCATCTGTTTGGGGATGGAAGGCTGTGGACATAGTGGATTTGACTCCTAGTAGTTTCCAAATTTCTTGCATGACCTTTGATGCAAATTGTGGGCCTCTATCTGAAATAACCTGTCTTGGTAGACCTGTTCGTCTCCAAACTTGGTCAATGTACAACTTGGATGTTTCTTCTGCTGTGATGGTTTTGGTGCATGGTGCAATTACGATGGCTTTGCTGAGTCGGTCTACTATGACGTATAGTGAGTCGAAACCTTGAGAGGTCGGGAGGTCTGTTATAAAGTCCATCGTGACTATTCCCCAGATATCATCGGGAATTTGATTGGGTTGTAGGGGTACTTGGTTCTTTGGCTTGATTTTCGTGGATTGGCATATGGCGCAACCGTCCACATAACTTTTAACGAATGTCGATATTCCTGGCCACCAAAAGTCCCTAGAGACTAATTCATAGGTCTTCCATCGTCCTGGGTGGCCCATGGCAATATGGTTGTGATACTGTTTTACGATGTCCCTTCGTAATTGTTCATTTCTGGGCACATAAACTTGGCCTTTATAAAGGATGATTCCATCTTCTAAGTTCCAATCTTCTAAACCCTTTGTAAGGGCTCGTGGGCCATTCTTCAATATAGAATCCAATGCATGGCTGACTTCACTGTCGAAGTCTTGGGTTGACTTGATACACTGACGGAGTGTGGTATCTCCTGATACTGTGATTGCTGTGGGGCAGACTGCGTGTATTGCAAAATATTTATTATCTAGCAATACCCATTCACTATCTTCGATAGTTATCCCCTTTTTAAGGTCTGGATGCCTGGACAACGCATCCGACTTGTTCTGGGTGCCCGGTTTATGGACAATGGTGAACTTGAAGCGGGACAAATATAAAGACCAGCGGGCTTGTTGGCGAGTGAGCTTTTGTTTTGTAGCAAAATATATGAGGTTATTGTGGTCCGACCAGATTTCCAGGCTGTCAGCGCGTCCCTCCAAATAGTGGCGAAATGTTTCCAGGGCACACACAATTGCCAGCAGTTCCTTGTCATGGATTTCATAATTAAGTTCCGCAGGTTGTAAAGCCTTGGAATGATAGGCAATAGGGTGCCAACGGTCTAATGCATCTGGTTGTTCAAGGATCGCTCCTGTTGCAAAATCACTGGCATCTGTGATAAGATGAAAGGGTTTATTTTGGTCAGGGAGTGCTAAGACGGGCGCCGTCGTGAATGTAGTAATAAGGGATTGGAAGGCAGATTGTGTGGCAGCATCCCAGACAAAGGGTCTATCCTTCTTGGTTAGGTCAAATAAAGGGCGGGCCACCAACGAGAAATCTTTGATGAAACGGCGGTAAAAGTTGCAAAAGCCTAAGAAGGCTTGTACATGTTTAACGGTCTTTGGGATGGGCCAGTTTGTAATTGCCTTGACCTTGGTTGGATCCATAGCTACTTGGCCCTCTGAAATAATGAGGCCCAGGTATTTAATAGAAGTTTGTGCAAAAGAACACTTCTCAGGTTTCAGGAATAAGTCGTACTTGACTAGTCTTGAAAGGACTGTGTCTGTCAGTTTTATGACAAGGCCCATGTTATCAGCGAATATTAGTATGTTGTCTAGGTAGACTACTACTTGGCCTTGATCCACTAGGTCTTCAAAGATCATATTCATGAATGTTTGGAAGGTAGCAGGTGCATTGCAAAGACCAAAGGTCATTACTGTTGGTTCAAAGAGGCCTAGCGGGGTTTTGAAGGCGGCTTTATATTCATCCCCTTCTCGGATGCGGATGTTATTGTATCCCCATCTTATATCTAGTTTAGTGAAATAACGGGCCCCGCGTAACTTGTCTATAAGTTCCGGAATAAGTGGCAGAGGTGCCGCATTTTTGATCGTGATATCGTTTAGACGGCGGTAATCTTGAACTGGGCGAAGTTTTCCATCCTTCTTGTCTACAAAGAAAAAGGAGCTTGCCATGGGTGATTTAGAGGGCCTAATATAGCCTCGTTGCAGGTGGTCCGTGATATAGGTTTTTAGGGCTTCCTGCTCTCCTGGGGTTAGATGGTAAATCAAGCCGTTCTTCATTGAAGATGCAGGTTTTAGATCAATGGCGTGGTCCCAGGGCTGGTGGTGTGGTAATCGGGATGAAGCCTCCTCACTAAAAACTTGAGTATACTTTAGGAATTGGGCTGGGATGTGTTCTAGTGGGTTTTTTAATGCGACCTTCGTGGCAATGGCTGTACTAGTAGTGGTTTTAGCCCGTATGGCTAAATGATCATACTTGGCGAAACTATGGTGGTAAAGGAATGGTTCCATGGTGTCGTGGTCAAATGAGCTGGTTTCTTGGGGATCATCTGGAGATGTAGGTAATATCATGTTGATCGTGGTTGATCGTGTCTGCACACGCTTCGATGTAATTGTCAATGGGGTGGTTGTTAATGTGCACGTAACAGGGCATCTTGTAAAGGAAATACGTGGGAGTGCCCAATCTACTTCTGGGTTGTGAGCTAGGAGCCAGTCTGTTCCTAATATAATATCATGGTCCCCTAGTGTGGTGACGTATAATTCGGCTGTTTCTTCGTGATGGTCCTGATCTGCTTGTATCCGTAAACGTTGTATGGTTGTGAAGCGAATGGAACCACATTTATTAAGTGTTCCATCTACATTCTTGACTGGTAGTGGTGTAACTAAGGACCGTAATGTGAGCCTATGTTTTCTTGCAAAGTCGTGGTTGAGAATAATTCCTTCTGCACCACTATCTAGTAGTGCGTGCGCACTGATTTCGTGGCCAGATTTCTTTCCAATTAGAGACACTCTTAATGTGATAGAAGGTGAACGTCTATTTCTTATAGTATCACCAGGTACAGGGTCGGAATCCAGTGTCTCTAATAGCGAAAATCTATGTACCGTTGCAATTTGTGATGTCCTAACTGACAGTGCAGCAGTAGGACCATTTAAAAATCCTCATTGTTGAGGGAAGGAATATCATGATGTGGGTAGTTGATCGACATGGAAGCTACTTGAGCTGGGTGATCCTCAGGCCTGTTTTCCATGGTTTCATCTAGTGTGGTTGTGGTGTGTGCTTTGAAGTCTGACTGTGGGTGCTGAGGTCCTTGGCGTTGAATTCCTTGTCGTTCTTTGTACGACAGTCCTTGGCTACATGGTTTGGCTTGCCACAATAGAAACAGAGTTTCTCTTTGAATCGTTTTCTTTTTCTTCTTTGGAGAGTTTTCCTCCAAATTGAGGACCAATGGGTAGTGTGGCATTTATTTGGGTGTCATCCTCCTCTATAGCCAAGGCTCTATTTCTAGGACCCTGTCTTCCTGTTTGAGTGAAACTTGGGCTGGTAAAGAGGCGCCAAACTGAATCAAAGTCCCGTGCTTTTTCTACCAAGGTTTCTAATGTCGTTGGTTGTGGCGAAAGTCCTGTTATCTTCTGATGTAGGGCATGGGGAATAGCTCGTCGGAAAGCGAACATCTTGGTTTCCTCATTAGCCCCTGATCGCGAGGCGTGTGTGGACCAATCTTGATACCATTCGTTAAAGGGTCTATTCCCCATTTTAAGGGTGTACATTGCATTTGTTGCTTCCAACTTAGTGTGTTCTGGAATGAAGTGTTTTTTGAAAGTGTTTTTAAAGTCCCGCCAAGTTCCAAAAACTTATGGGAGTTGCTGCTAAGGCTGTTTTCTGCCTGTCTTGGGCCCATTCGCCCGCGGGTGTGCCCAGTTTGAAGTGGGTCAATGCAGCGGAAAACTGACGTCCCTCATCTGTATAAGTGGGCGTCATTGAGATAATAATAATTGGCGAGATTGTTCCAGAAGATTCGGCTTGTCTGCTTTGCTGTCAAATGGTTCGGGTGGTACTCCCAGTATTTTGGGTGGTGGTGGATTAGCCATGGTTGCATCAGGGGTTGACGGTGTGCCTGGGGGTGAAGGGGTGCTTGGTTGCGAATGTGTTGGAACTCCAAGGGTTAGTTGTTGTGAGCTGGATGCCTCTGGTTTGACCAGTTGGCTGCGGGCCGGTAGCTGGTGTGGGATAAGGCTGTTGTGCAGGGGTTCCTGGTGTCTGTGCTCCTGACTGTGGTGTGTGTGGGCCGGAGGTTTGCGCAAGTAGGGCTGTAACAGTTTGCGTGACACTATCTAATAGTTGGGAAACTTCTTCTTCATCGGGTTCTGAGTTGTTATTACTTGGAGACCCTTCTTGAGGAGTGCCAAACTCTGTTTGAAAGATGACCCTGCGGTTGGTTCTTATATACCAACCGTTCTTGTTGCTAGACCCAGGCAAACTTCTTTGCCGCGGTACTGGCCGATTAGGTTATAGAATTCGACGTCCTTGATTTGTTTGTAGCCTGGACACGCTTCTTCGTAATCGGTTGTTTTAAGTCTCTGTTTTGGATGATATGAGCCAGGAAAGTCTCCCGTGTTACTTGAGATATTAAGAGATCCCCAAGTTGCGTAGTAGCTCGTAGGTGATGGAATAGTATTGTCGTGAAGTATCTTGGTATGCGAGTTCTTCGTCTTCGGTTAACTCTCTGGTTACTTCTGTGGGGGTGCTAGTCATTCACTAGTGTTCTAGTTGAGTAACTGTCCACCCGTCTGAGTCCCAGTTATAGGTGACTCTATAAGCTGGTCGTAGGATTGCTTTGTCGGGTACGTGGGGTCTTAATTGTCGTCGAATCCAATGATATTCCTTCGAAGATTCCAAAGTGTCCTACTGTGGTACGACTTCGCCACAATAAGTTTTGGAAGTTTAGTGGGCTTGATGATATTTCCCTTATTCGGGAAAGGGTTGGTTTAGAACTAAAGTAGTTCTGTTGGCTTGGTACTGGAGTCTACAATGTTCTTTGAACTGTTGTAATCCCTAGGAGTTCTAGTGGGAATATTTTCCGAGATGTAGATGTTTCCGGAAAATGGCAATGTAACTGGGGCTGTGTTGCTTGGTACTGAGCTTCTCACTACTAGTGGAGTGGTGTCCTATTGTCTCCAAGTAACTGGTCGGATAATAGGGTAAACTGGTGGTTGTGGTAGTCTTGTGGGTTTCCTTGAATAGTGGGATACACGGTTCTTGGGGTTGCTTGATTGATAGGGTGGGATTATTGGGGTGCTTCCATTTGAGCCAATGGCCAAGTTTCTTGGTTGTAATCTGTTTCGGTGTCGTTGCCCATCAGTTTGTGTGTTGGGGCCAGATTATAGCCCACTCAATGACTGTTCGCCAGTTGAAAGAAACTACCTTCTAATTTCTAGTAGGTAGGTATTCTGTCCGGTACCCACAATACTACACTAGTGGAGTAGGTGGTGTCAGGCCTAAAGCCGCAGTCACAAACTTCTTTATTACAGCCACCACAAGTTACTCTATCTTCCTGTTGACTGGTAGTTTCCCAGCCATCGTTAGAGCTTACTAGTGTGGTTGATGGTGGTCAACTACTTGGGGGTTGGTTTAGTTTCTTATCTTCTGAGTTCTATTGCTTGTGTGAACTCTAGGATTTCGGGATTGTTGGGTTGGTCTGGTGGTAGATGATAAATCCTTGGGTTTATTAGATTTTGTGTCTGGGTTTTCTAGGGAAGTGATCCACTCCGGTCGATTCCACCTATATGTTAGTTCTCGTCCTTCTGTAACGACGATTTGAGGTGGATCTGAGTTTGTTACTAGCGTGCTCTTGAAATGATACTTGGATTTCTAAATAGTCCAGGCGGAATCTTTCCAGGACTCGAATCTTTCTCCTTGTTCAATTCAGTTTATTAGTTTCATTTCCTTCTTGTGATATATTTCAATAAACCAGGTAGTTGTCATTTGTCCACAAGAGGAGGTTTCGGTGGGTGCG
>WTXK01000788.1:0-19208 GCA_025769895.1 Lactarius psammicola
AACTGCTCCCATGCCTCCTCGTCAAGTTCATACGTCTCCAACGCCCGAATGGAGGCTTCCATGGGGCGTGGCTTCGTCTGACAAGCGCAGGCTAGTGATGACGACTGGCTGCCATTCCTCGTCAAGGGTAGCATCCCCCCATCTAATTTTAGGTTCGAACGCCGTGAACCATGGGTATCCCAGGATTACCTCGTCTCTTCCTAGATTCGTTACTAGGAAACGAAGTGTTTTTTCCTCTTTTCCGGTTCGTACTATCAGATCAGCGTATTGTGTGATGGCACCGTCTTGATTATGAGTTCCGTCTACATTCCATATTCGGATGGAATTAGCGGTAGCTCGCGTCGAAATTTGAAGTCATTTGAGTAGTGTTGAACAGATGAAATTGTCCGTCGCTCCTGAGTCTATCAGGACTTGTCGTTCGGCCGTCGCGTGTGCAGATTTAAACAAGACTGGGATCCTCATTGATCGATATCTGCTATGGTACACGTTAAGATTGAGTGCTCTAGCCCAGGCCGCCGGGTTCAAGCGTCGATAAAACCCTCTCTTCCGAATAACTTTTCTACCATCAGATCGCGCACTTCTTGGCTCTGTGCCTTCATCGCTGCGATCTGAGCATCCGCCTGTTCTTCAACCGAAAGTATGCGATTAGACTGTATGGTGACAGAAGAGATGGCGGGAGTTGGTACACTTGGAGTCGTGGAAGTCGATGAGATGGTTGTGGATAGAGCCGCGCCCGCGCCTTTTTGTGGACAGTTACGCGCGATGTGCCCTTTCTCACGGCATCTAAAACATTTGCCATCCTTTTGAAGCTGGAATTTGTCAGCGTCTGTGATCGTGGCATTGGCTCGAGCCCGTCCAACATCCATAGCGTTGGGGTCTCGTGTTTTGCTGAGGGCTTGTACCCACTGTTCTCGGGAATGAGTTCCCCTTTTTCGCGGCTTTCCTCCTTTCCCCAGTCGCTCCTTGAGGACAAGGTACTCGGCCTGTTGTAGCCTTGCGGCATCTTTCCACTGCTCCCAGTTAATGGGGTGTTGAAATCGAACAGCGTTGATAACTAACGCGTTCGGCAATCCGTCTTGGAACATGTCAAGTGTGATAGGGTCGTCGAGGTTGTACCCTGCTTTTCCGGCAAGGTTCTGGAACTGCGCGATGTATGAATCGATATCCTCTCCCTTCATTGTAAGGCTTGGGAGTGCTTTGCGTGCCTTAGTTTGTTCGGCAGTGTCAGTGTAGGCCTGGACGAAGCGCGTGTGGATCGTGTCCCACAAGTTATTTTCGTTGTGGAGCACCCCATTGTTGATCTGTCCTTCTAGCCACTGTGCTTGTTCGTCGACCCAATCGTCTACCAACGGTCCTCTAATGTAAGAGAGGAACGTCATAGCTCTCTGATAAGGAATGGCTAACTGGTCCACGTTGGGATTCATCCCTCTGTACAACGTGAAGGCTCTAAGGAACGATTTGCTTTGCTCCCTATTGCCATCAAATTGCGGGGGTGGATTTCCTCCCAACCGTCCGTGTCCTCCTGGTGCGGGCGCAATCGGAGCAGGGGCAGCACCTCCACCGCCACCTCCACCGCCACCGCCACCGCCACCGCCACCGCCACCGCCACCGCCACCGCCACCGCCACCGCCACCGCCACCGCCTGGGGCTCCTCCTCCAGGTAGCGGACCTCCTCCAGAAGCGGGGACCCCTCCTCCAGGTGGCGGACCCCCTCCAGAGGCGGGGACTCCTCCTCCGGCTGCGGTGAGGGTTGTGCTTGCTTGGCTTTGTGACATCGTTGTACTAGGGAGCGATGATGCTGGTAGGTTGGTAACGGGTACTGGGATGCTCGGGGAGTCTGGTTGGTCTGTGTCAAGTCCTGTTCCTTTTGGCGCAAATGGTCCTACTCCTAGGTCGTTGGGTACAGGTCTGAATGTGTACCACTGTCCTTCAGTTTTGGAATATTCAATGAAGGCCCAAAGTCGTTTATCTTCCAGATAATGAATAGGCTTGTAGGCGTTTTCTTTTGGTTCAAAGATATAGTATCCCGAATACTCTTGACTTTCCCTCCAGACAGCCAATCCTTTGACTTTGTCTGAGAGTTCGTCACTATGAAGGAGTTCAATGTATTCGGGGCTAAACTTGGTTCTACTTCGGCTGGACGAAGCCACGATGAGGAGTTCTGACTTAATGTAACGCCACCACAGGGGCGTTAAGTACGACGTGTACTTCTAAGTCAATCTGTCAGGGGTTCTGGTAGAGCGAGTCGGTTAGGACTCAGTTCGGTGATGAATAAGAGTCGATCTAGCTTCGAGAGCTTATCAACCTTAGTCAGAGTAGACTGGAGCTCAGGCACGAAGGCGAGCAAGGGACTTAAGCGCAAAGGCAAGTCAAAGACGGGTTCGCGAGTACTGATGTGGTATTACACAAGAAGTCAGAACTACCGTACAAGCTAGGTAGGGTTCGACTTATATACAGGTACACGGTGTTTGGTTACACCAAACACATGGCGCAATCCTAGGATACGGGTCCTAGTGAGCTTATCGCACTATGAGTCATATCGAAAGTACTAGTAGTTTCCGCGGAGTCACGCGGGACTCTGACATCGCCAGCGGATTCTAAAAGTCGTAAAACCTACCAATGGTACGATCATGGGGTAGGCGCGAGATAAGGGCCGAGACCTGAATCAGAACGGATCCTAACCGTAATCGAGTCACAAGTCGATCGATGGAATGGAAGTGATGAAAAGGAATAGTCACGTAATGAGAAACGGCAAAGATCAAAGTTCGTAACATATAGACACTCAACGCAGATCCACTCCAGGTGAGTTACATCTTTACTTAAGTTATCTTACATGATAGATGTGTACTAACTGTTTTCAAGAAATGGAGCGGACATCAAGTCCTAGCCACATACTAGAGGAGAGGCAGGAGAGGCAGGGACATGACAAGGACTATGATAGTGGTCCTGATGACTCTGGCACATTCCAATCAAGTCCACAATGCTCCTCCGATGAGTCGGACCATGGCAAGCGGCGAGTAAAAATAACTGAGAGAGCAAAGTAAGTATATTATCCCTAGAAGTGAACTGGCTGTCTGATCAATATGCCAGATATATGGACACTGGTAGAAGTGTAGGAGGAATTAATACCCACTTCTTACAAAGGTAGAAATATAACCATTGTACTTGCCCACATACCCAGTGTGCTATGAAGGATGAGTTGTTCCCACTTCACTGTCATTCATTTGAGCTATCCAACATCTCCACCTACCTCCAACCTTATCTAATGTCCTCTAATGTCCTCTTCCTTCACTTGATATTCTTTTCCTCTAAGGACTGCTCACTCTCCTTCATCCTCTCTCTGACTTACTAATACCAATCTGACCTCTTCAGAGGTATTAACCCTTGCCCTTCCAAAACCTGATCACCCTCATCCACCCATCTTAGTGTTATCTGTCTGTCCTTTTCTCATGCAGGGATGCCCCCTGGTTTAGACAGTGGTGTGCAAGTGGTTGCTCCGAGATGGAGGAGAACACACCTACTTACCAGAGTGTGGAGATGTACCATGGTTTAATGAAGGGTGTTCAGAAGTGGACATGTACTCTCCAAAGTGTAGAGATTCCCCCTAGTCCAGTCAGTAGTGTGCAAGCTGTTAGACCAGGATGGAGGAGTGGATATATACTTACCAGACTGCAGAAATGCACACTGGTCCTACCAGTGGTATGTATGTAGTTGTAACACTGTTGATACCCACCTGCACCACAGTGTATGGAGATGTGTTCTATTCTAACCACTAGCTTGCAAGTGGTTCGGACCAAGTGGCGGAGTAGAGTGCAGCTTACTTGGCTATGATATTGTGGCCTATGTTAATAAGTGATCTAATAAACACTCTAAGAATTGGAGAAGGTTAGGGAGAGGAGATATCTAGTCACTGGCATGTGAAGATAGAACCATGTCGGACCAACAGTGTCTTAGTAGGTGGAGCAGTGCAGGGGAGTTTGGAGATGATTTCTGGTCCGACTCACACTTTCTATGCTTTGATATGCCTTGGTCTGCCAGCCTGACATCGGCTGACCCATGAAATATGGAAGATTCTCTGACGTTGGCCAACGTTGGCTGCCTCATGAGCTATGGGAGATTCTACCCGTTGGCTGGCCCATCAATTATGTAAGCCATCGCTGATCCATGGCTGGCCATGTCTACTAAAACACCACAAAACCACCTTAGAGACTATGTGCTGATCTTCATATAATATAACCCTAATATAAGGTTAATGGTATTGTGCTTAGCTAGTTATATATATAATAAATACTCATGAAGCAATAATGCCTTTATATAATATATGCATATATTGCAATGTAATGCCAAACCCACCCATGAGTGAGCCTAACCAGTCAGGCACAATCCTTACTATGTGAAGATACTTGCTTGGAATATTTAGTTTATTTATATGGAATAACATGCTATGTTTGCAGTGCAATGTTAAATGCAGTACACTATACCTGCTGTTTAGAAACAGGGTGTGTTTATACTTGAAATATATGTTTTATTGTGCTGTGGATTGAATGGCATGCACGCGGAGTGCATACAGTGCCGCGTTTAACATACAGTGTTAAACGCGGCACAGAAACCATGCCACAGTTTAATGTTAAACACAATGTTATAGTACCAGCTGTTTAAAAATAGGGTGTGTTTATACTTGAAATATATGTTTTATTGTGCTACGGAGAGAATGGCATGCACACGGAGTGCATATGGTGCCGCGTTTAACAGTGTATGTTAAACGCGGCACAAAAATCATACCAAAGTTAAATGTCAAACACAATAGGGTGTATATATACTCGAAATATATGTTTTATTGTGCTACGGATTGAATGGCATACATGTAGTAGTCATACGGTGCCGCGTTTAACATGTGATGTTAAACGCGGCACTGTATATGTTAAATATTATGCCGCGTTTAACATACGATGTTAAACGCGGTGTGGTTATTGTCCCGCGTTTAACATGCCATGTTAAACGCGGTGTGGTTATTGTTCCGCGTTTAACATTGTATGTTAAACGCGGGACGGTATATGAGTCCACAATGTACAGTATTCGCTATTTATCAAGTGCTGATATTTGATAGGCTTATCAGGCAAAGTTTCGTCTACACCACACCCTCTCCATCAACCCCACATTCTCTTATAAAGGCATTGCTTCCTCTCATGAGAACAGGGCTATGCGTATCTCAGAGATCACTTTCATGGCCCTCTTCAATGACGTGAAATGCCTTGTCACAGATGGCGTAAGGAACAATATTGCCCTCACCATATCCAATGCTTGAGACCCAGAACAGAGATGTATCGCCATTTCCTGTGGAAATGATAGGGAGTCCTCCTTGAAGACTTGGCTCTCCAAGGACAGGCCTCTCTCTTATGGTCAGATTGATCTTAATCATACTTTCACCTCCCTCGTTAAGGCTGTCATTGCCGACCCTGACCTTATCTCATATGGCTTGCCTAACTTCGTCGAACATGCAATGACTCCCACCACCTTTGCTGATTCCCTCATCAAAATGTCTTCTCCTCTTGATCCTTCCCCTCCTGCTGCTCCTGTCCTCTCCTGTTACGTTGCCACAACAACGTTGCCTGACTTAGGTGCAATGGAAGGCGATGACTATGACTAAGCTCAATCCGATACATGAGGTGTCAAGACTTAACGTGAGGATGAAGGCACATGACTCTTCTTTACACAGCGTCAAAGGTGTCTTCGCTCTCAATGTCTTCAATAAGGAGTACAACTCCGAAGACAAAGGCTAGGACGAGAAGTATAGTGGACAGGTAGAGGAAGGGAAAGGAAGTTGTCACTCCTAGGTCACGAACAATAGTGGTGGTATTGAGAAGACCAGGATGGGGATCCATGGTCTGAACAATGAGCCTTATATACAGTTGACAAGGGCTTTCAAGCTCCTCCCAAATTGTGAAGTAACCAATAGTGTAACTAGCTCAAACCCTAGTACAGCTATCCTAGGAATGAGTCATTGTCTATCTTATATGTGATAAAGTGCTCCACTGCTGACTGACACAAGTAGTCCATGACTAATTACCACTGACCATCATAGTCATAACTGATGTGTCAGTGTCTTGGTCAGTCCGTGACAATGTCTTCATAGATAGTAGCATACTTCCACATGAACTGAGGCTTGAACGTGGCCAGCCATGGATACCCTAGAACGATGTCTTCATTTCCAATGTTGGTGATGAGAAATCTCATCTCCTTATGGATCCCTTTAGTGCGTACATTGAGGTCCACATAATAAGTGATGGTCCCTCCTTTGTTCTCTGTGTTGTCGATGTTCCATATTTTTCAGGGTTTTTTCAGGGGAATCAATCCCAGCCCCATTCATTTTGCAAATTGAGAGTTTATAAAGCAATCAGTGGCTCCTAAATCCACTAATGCTCAGACGTCAGCCATTGTGTGATGTGTGCAAGTCAAAATGGGGATATGCATAGATCAAAAACGCATAGTCACTATTACAACATCACAGGAATGTACTGCCCTCACCCAGGCCGCCAGGTTCAGGTGTTTGAAAAATCCTCTCTCTCTCAGATTCCTTTCATCATGAGTTCTTGCATTTCGTTGCTCTTGTTAGTGATCATCTGAAGTACTTGTGCAGCTTCTTGTTGTGGTGTAGAACTGGCAGTGGTGTATGCTTATACTTGCAATTGGGGTTTGTCTTGTCGTTGTTTGCAAAGCTGTGTACAGTCATAGCTGAAGTGTCTATAATTCTGACAGTTATAGCACTGTACTCTCCTGGTATCACAGGGTTGTCTCCCCTGCCTCTGCATATATCCTTGTGGTGTATATTGTCCTCTGGGTCCTCCTTGCATATATTGTCAGAATCTGGGTTTGTTCAGGCTCATTCCTCCAAGCCTGTGACTGCTGCCATGCTTTCATCAACCTCTCCTCCTCACACTCTTGCTCTTGTGGATGTGTCCATTGCATCTGGGTGAGTGAGGTGCAGCAGCAGGTAGTATCCTCCCCTGTTCTCAGATTGGTTTTGGTACTTCTCAAGATTCTTCTTCCCCTTGTTGAAGTGAGTTTAAAGGTGGATGTATTGTTCTTGCCTTTTAAGAAGGGCTGCCTTCCATCCTTCGTAGCTTTGTGGGTTGTCAAGTGTATAGCATTGTTCATACAGTTTGTGTGGAAAGCCTTTAGTGAACACATTGATCACCATTGGTGAATCTGCATGATAGCCAGCGCACCACACTAATTCTTCAAATTTTGACACGTACTTGTCAATATCCATCCCCTCCATTCATATTCCTTCCTGCAGCATGGTCCATGCTTGCTCTTGTTCTAGCATGTTGGTGAACCTTCTCTTAAAACTGCAATATACAGATTCACTCATCATCTTCTAGTATTCCGTTGGTGATTTGTAGTGTTAACCACCTGGTGTGGGTTGTTACACCCTAGCAGGGGCATTGTACAGAGGGTGGTTCAAGGGTTCAGAGTGTCTATGAAGACACACACTAATAGATGAGCAAAGACGTCTATTGTCTATGATGCTACAACTCTAGTAGTGTCTAGATAGTGTTGTGCACAAGGTGCACAACTAACTTAGTGGTAGGACACCTAGTCTGAAGTGTAAGACACTTCTCTATGCCTAATCTTGGTGGCGAACTAAGTCAATCAGGTGTGGCATTGTTATAGTACAACTGCAAAGACTTCAAAGGAGGGTTTGACTCGATTAGAGTCGAGAGAGGTGGTTCACAAGATGAGAGGAGGACGGTTCACACCAAAGGTACGAAGGCAAAGTTGCTAGATTGCAAACAAAGCCAAGTCTGGCTTCCTACAGTGTAAAGTACAAGTATATATAGTGCTCAAGTCACAAAGACAAACACACAAGGACAGACATATGCAAAGTTGTTATCTGAGGTTTTTCTTATTCAAAGCACAAGAAAATATGGAGTAAACCACATATGGAACAAGGGAAACACACCAATGGGGTAACAGAGATAACAAAACCGAAACAAAGGTAAGTGGATACATACATGGGAAAGGACTGAAGCATCTGGATCATAACATGGGTGGTGATCCACTTGTTCAAATTGTCTCCTTCCAGGAAAGTGAGGAAGAGTATAGTGTGAGAGTATGCTTTACACATGGTTTGCATATGCCGGTTCATCCCCCTGTACAATTCCCACTTGGTAAGGAAAGTTTTAGTGGTTTTTCGGTCACCATGGAAAATAGAAGGGGCCTGTCCTTGTAGTTTGTTATAATCCCCCCTTCCATTCAGGTCTCCTCCCTGCAGTCCCCCTCCTCCTCCAGATGGTGGTCCTCCCAGTGGGGGCCCTCTGCCGGGTGGTCATTGTGGTGGCACTCCGCCTGGGTATCATCCCAGGGGTCCGCCTCCTTGGGGAATGTTGGCAGGCACTCCTTCACCTTCTACACGTTGTCTGGCTAGGTAGCTCCATACTTGACTCTGTTCCATGTCAGATAGTGGATCAGGTTGGTCTGGTCTATACATTCATTGATTTGTGAGTTCATTGAGTGTCATGTGATGTCCCGTATTAGGATCAATGATGTGTTCTTCAGGTTGTAGTGGTGAAGGCACTCATTCTGATTCTCATGCATTTTGCATTCTTCACTCAGCCAGTGTGTCAGCAAACCTGTTTGTTGATAAGTGACCTGTGCGCACTTAGCGGCTCAATGGACTTATGCAGATATGGACTGCTTTAGATTAGATTAGATATACAGGACACATGTAGATTAGATTATTATGATCTTTACAATCTCGGACCTTATCTATGACATCATATGTACAGAACAATCACAAGGACTTGTTATTGTAGTACGCGTTAGGACTTTCCTTTTGTTATATCTTTATTGTGATATATCTTTGTTCTCTACACTCCTTGTACTTATTGTCTAAGTACACTTCCTTTGTTTCGCCCTCTATTATATTAGGGGCTTATTGTACTTCTGCTTATTGTATAACGCTCTCCTTGTTCCCTATTGTAGTACAAGGCTTATTGTATCCAATGTGTATAAGTAGAGTACCATGTACGCCCTGATACCACAGTTCTCACTCTGTGTTATCAGGTTAGTTCCCTTTCTCTGTAATATGATTACAGTTCTCACTCTGTGTTATCAGACGTTGCTTCTATCTGCTTACTTGCAAGCTTGCTTCCCTGCGCTATACTTATCTCACCACAGTCTCCCTTGTCACTGTGAGTATGTATTCCTTCACCTGTGCTGTTCATCACTGTTCTCCTCTTTCATGTAGGTGTGCATCTCCATAGCCATTTCTGCAGGTGATCAAATAGTGATTTGCTCTGCTTGAGTGGCGAGAGAGTTTATATGTATCTTGTTAATGCACTGTAATTGTTGCGCTTCCTCGGCATCTGGCTGATCTCCTACTTTGCCTTCTGTGGTGGTTTGTTCTGTACTTGCTTCCAAGGGTGCAGGTGCACTTTCTTCCTCTGCTCTGTCAATGGTTCCCCACTGATCACAGTGAACCATGTCTGTTCAATATATGTTGCAGTGGTATTTGTTCCTGGTAGGACATAGTACGTCCCAGCGTCCTCTTCTAGGGCTCCACACAACTTCAGTCCAACAGAGGTGTTCAAAGTTGAACTCAACTGGGTAATAGCACAATGGCCTTGTGGGTATCTCAACCCAATAACCTTCTATTCCATTGTACATGCCCCACCTAGCATTGCCTAGGTATCGTATGGGTATGTTCTAATCTCCTCTTCTTTCAATTGAATAAGGTGCAAAGACCCAGCTGTCCATGGTAGTTTCGGTTGCCATGATGTAGAGCTTGGTCTTAATGTTACATGTTCACTAACACATTGCCTGACTTGAGCGGGATGACGGCGACACTACCAATAAAACAACTTAGCGGTATGATGGCACAATGGCATATGAACTGTAGAAGTATAACAGCAAGCCCTACTTGAGGGACAATACTAACTCAAGGAAGATGATGACAATGCAGACTCCTATCAAGAGGAGCACAAGACTTAAGGACACAAGATAAGACAAGAAGGACAAGATAAGAGTGAATTCAAGAAGACCAAGCTGTGGACTGCAGGTGCAGCTTGGCTAACCTATATACAGATACATGAGGGCTTTGGAGTGCCTCTTGAATTGTAAGTAACCAATCGTGTATCGTAAGGTTATCATAAGAGTCCATCTAAGTCATTGCTTATCGTACAATAGGGACCAATCACTGTCCTTAAGCTTATTGTACAGTACTGGGATTTTTGGGACTGTTTATTGTATGAGTCACATATCACTATCACATGCATCCAGTCCGGGGATACAAGCTACCTGGAGTCTGATCTTTACAATGTAACACTAGGGTTTTCAGTACCATTATAAGTATGAGTTATTGATAGGGAAACATAAGGCAGTCCAAACCATATTGTAATAGTAAGGTGGTTTTTAGAGGTGCTACACACAAAAAATGGACATATTAACCTTATATTAGGGTTACATTATATGAATGTCTGGTCATAGTCTTTGAGGTGGTTTTGTGGTGGTTTAGTAGACATGGCTGTAAACTTAGGTTAGAAGGTGCCAGATATATAGCATTAGGTGAGAATCTGGGGATTGAACATACGATATGCTTTTATAAAGGGTTTGCCACTAGGTTTATATTCTATTTGGCATTTATGTATTTAATATATGTGTAAACCAGATTGCCACCAGCATATTATATCTATAAAGCATCTATACAACAGACTAATAGCAAATACAAAATGCTATGCTGTATAGCACGGGTTGCTCGCTTTGCTCGCTCCGGCATACAGCATAGCACTTTGTATTTGCTATTAGTCTGTTGTATAGATGCTTTATAGATATAATATGCTGGTGGCAATCTGGTTTACACATATATTAAATACATGAATGCCAAATAGAATATAAACCTAGTGGCAAACCCTTTATAAAAGCATATCGTATGTTCAATCCCCAGATTCTCACCTAATGCTATATATCTGGCACCTTCTAACCTAAGTTTACAGCCATGTCTACTAAACCACCACAAAACCACCTCAAAGACTATGACCAGACATTCATATAATGTAACCCTAATATAAGGTTAATGGTATTATGGATAGCTTGTTATATATGTGATAAATACCATTAAAGGATTCTATGAACACATATAAGAAGGTCCCACATTCACAGCATCAGAATTTTGAGTTTCCCACTAGATATGGCATGCCATGATATCTATAGAACAATAAGGTCTTTATGTAGTGACATTCTATGTTTGCAGTGCAATGTAGTATATTGTACTTGCTGTTTAGAAACAGGGCGTGTTTATACTCGAAATATATGTTTTATTGTGCTACGGATTGAATGGCATACATGTAGTGGTCATACGGTGCCGCGTTTAACATGCGATGTTAAACGCGGCACTGTATATGTTAAATATCATGCCGCGTTTAACATGTGATGTTAAACGCGGCATGATATGGTGCCGCGTTTAACATGCAATGTTAAACGCGGCACCATATAGGTTAAATATCATGCCGCGTTTAACATATGCTGTTAAACACGGCATGATATATGGTGCCGCGTTTAACATCACATGTTAAACGCGGCACCGTATGACCACTACATATATGCCATTCAATCCGTAGCACAATAAAACATATATTTCGAGTATAAACACGCCCTGTTTCTGAACAGCAAGTACAATATACTACATTGCATATGTTAAACGTGGCATAATATTTAACCTATATGGTGCCGCGTTTAACTTATGTGTATATACGCGGGAAAACTTAGTAATAAATGACCCTAAACCGACCCTGAACCCTTCACCTTATTATAATTAACCCCCTTATAATTCCTTACCCCATGTGACAGCGGACTTGGAGTGGGTTATCTTAAAGCCGGTTAGTACTCTTAACATCACTGTCTCTAAGTAATGGGATATTCGAGCGACTTACATTGCTGTGATGCGTACTGTGCAGGTTGGGGTCAGTCCCGAGTAGATTGGCGATTGATCCCCAGCGTAAGTTCCTGCATGTGACCTAACCCCAACAGATTTGCGCCCCAGCCCCAGTGGCGGGGTTTTAAGTATGATTTCACTCTGAGTTTCAAAGAGGGCCTGATGAGCATTTAAGCGAAAGGGCCGGAGTCGGGTATCCCCCATCTCCCTTGCCCTCAGCTCAGGTGCTCACTCACAACCTCGCTTCGCTCGGTTGTTCGTTCGCACCACCCTAAACCCTAATACTGTAATACAGTGGGGACCCTACCCCTCCAAATTTCGAGCATACTTACAAGGAAAACTATTCCAGTACAACACATACAATACAAAACCACTGCTCCCACAAATACCACCATAGTACTCCGCTTTTTTGACACCCTGAGATCAAATAAAAATTCATGGCACCTTAACAACCATCCCTGACACCAATACAAACCCTACTAGATCAAACACACCGCTCTAAACCTCAGATTAATTACAATAGATCACCTGCCCTGAATACCCCCCCAGCAGGAGGTCTACAATCATTGTGAACGCGTTTTTGAACCGCTGCTTCGTTCAAGTCCCCCTTTGGACCACTTATACTACTCCTTAAGGGCTACAAGGCCATCCAAAGACCGAGTTAAATCACTAGGAAAAATATTTCTCTAGACACCCTACAATCTTCAGTACTGTCACTTAGTCCGAATTTTGTGCTCTTTTGCAATCAAAAATATGATCTTTTTTCGAAATGATGGGACCTGGGCAACCTCCCCAACCATCAATCTCACTCCCCTTGAAACAATGGGACCCTCCTTGCCCTGTTTCACCTCAATCAAATGTCAAATCCAGTGGATACCAATACAATTGCTATCCCCTCCCCCTGGTACCTTCCAGATCACACCACAAACACACCAAGTGGACGCTTTTTTGCCCCTTTAGTCAGCAGGAGGCCCACTGCATATATAAACCCACCCATTATGAGCCAAACTGGACAGTGACCAAGTCATTTCCTCTCTATCACATCACAACACTCCACTCTACTCTCTTGCTAGGGACTGAAGAAGCACAGCAGTGCAGAAAGATCAGACCAGCCACAGTCTTTCCCTTAATTGGGTGAGTGTTACTGGCCTTCTCATATTTTTTGTTCTGCTCTTCTTCACTTTTATTACCTTGTCCCTATATGTCACTCCTCCCCCCTTTACTAGGGGATCTTTTACTTTACCTTTGTCATTGTAGCACTAGCCCAGGATAGTATACATTGTATTCTACCCTTCACTTCTTAAACCCTAAACCCTAAACCCTGGGCGTCAATCTAGTACCTGGATCTTACCAATCTGATCTGTTCCTGATCTCAGGGGTGGATCTGACTCGGGGAATAGGCACAGGTACAGGGTTCCTGAGATCATATCTCAGGGCAAGGTACGTGATCACGGCGTTATAATTGAGCCGACTTACCCCCATGTGATTGCACGTCTTGTTCGGAGTTATCTTATAGCCGGTTAGTGCATAATCTTGAGTCTCTAAGTAAGAGGATTTGAGCGACTTACATTGCTCTGGATTTTGCACTGTGCAGGTTGGGGTCAGTTCCCGAGTAGATTGGCGATTGATCCCCACTGTAAGTTCCTGCATGTGACCTAACCCCAACAGATTCGCTCCCCAGCCCCATCAAAGGCGGGGTTGTCTGATTTTAAACTGAGATTCAATAGAGACCTGATGAGCTATAACAGCGAAAGGGTCGGGGTAATGTTTCCTCATTCCCCCCTTGTCTCTTTCTCTGTGGTCGCTCACTCACACCTCGCTTCGCTCGGTGTTCGTTCGCTCCCACCCTAAACCCTAAGTATACATTGTATTCTACCCTTCACTTCTTAAACCCTAAGAGGCTGGTGGAGGGGTGCACTAGGCAGGGGCGGTGTGGCGACGCGAAAGGCCCCCCCCAACGGGGCATGTGGAAGGGGGGGTGCAATGGAGGGGGCTGGGGGGCCACACGAGGGGGGGTGGGGGAAGGGATTGTTTGTCCCACGCATCTGACAATACACAAACAAGCATTGTTTATGTTTTATTTGGTTTTATTTTATCATATTTTACATTGTTATTGCTATATTTACTCTGATAACAAAAAATAAAAGACATAAAGAAATCGAAGAAATCGGAGTTTGAAATTGAGTGGCGGAGAAACAGACAGAGCGGCCCAGATCATGAGATCCGTGCGTTTGGGCAAAGACTCTCAACAGCACCTTAGGAATTATCCCTAACAAAGCTCTATGGGGAAATCAGGTGGAAGAGCGGGGAGTCAAATCTTCACAGCCAATGATACCCACAGTAGAAGATTGCATATGACAAAGCAAAGAAGTACGAAAGATAGCAACACGTGCCATCAATGTGCTGGCAAACTTAGTACCTCAAGCTCAACATGCGGTTGGAGACTTAGTATGGTTAGAGGGCAAACATCTTCCTATAACCATGAAGACTCAGAAGCTCAGCCCAAAATGGTATGGCCCTTTCCAAATTCTGGAAGAAGTCTCACTGGTAGCTTTTCGATTGGAGTTACCCCCAGCTTGGACCATTCACAACGTCTTCCACTCTGGGTTATTGACACCAGTGAGGATCACTAGTGAGAACGGACCATTATCAGCTCCCCCCTTATCCGAGATAATCGATGGAGAGAAAGAATGGGAAGTCAAAAAGGTGCTAGGGCATCGTTGGCACAGACATCACAAACAGCTTCAATATCTATTGCAATGGAAAGGGGAAACTATGGCAGACATCTCCTGGGAACCTTCACATACAGTCTTCACCCCTTGTCTTATCCAGGAGTATCATCAGAAACACCCCTTAACGAAAAGTATACAAGGACGGACCATCTTCCTCTCTTCGACTCCTCAGTCACCACTATCATGTCATCTCAATCCTCCCATCTCACCTACAACTTTGACCTCACCAGACCACCATCCCCTCACACACCAAGCAAACCTCCATTCGCGCCATCTCCACCACCATTGGAAGAACCTTTTAGAGCCCCCTCAGTCGAATCTGAGGACCACAAACTACACGCGCAGGCCGCCCGGCATGTGGCAGCCCTGCAGATTCTGAAGCAGCACGACGAAAACATTCCCCCTTCAACTATGCCAGACAATTTCCTCTCTTCACAAACCATCTACAACGCCCTCTCTGCAGCTGGAGACCAGGCCGACATGGCCACTCTTTGGCAGATTGCCATGGGACTGGCACAAGCCACCCAACACTTCAGAGAAGTCAGCGACCAACATGCAAGATCAAACACCGCCTTACAAGAGGCCATCAATCAGGTTCGGTCCCAAGCCCCCATGGAGCGTCCCATCACCCCCACACCCCCTGGGATGCCTCTTGGTTTCGAGCACAACCATGGGCAGTGCGAAGGATTCACCATCCCTTCCCAGACTCACAGAGGATTCGTATCCCCTCCATTTGTACATCAAGGCACTCTGGACAGATCCACGGTATCCAGTACCTTGGGTGGACACGACGACCTGGTTTATCAACAAGAACTCTTTGCTCATGCACCTGTGGGACTCACCATTGAAGCCAAACTGATGCCAGCCTGGTTCTCCCAAGCATTCAACTCCAAGTCCAACACCTACCAACGACTCTATGGCGAGGCGCATGCTATGCATGACTGGGGCCTCGCTGCCGAATTGGCCTAATTCCGGCACCATCACCTTGACCTCTTATGACTGGACAACCGCATCAAAGCCTTATGCGACGAATGCAAATGCATAGAGCAACAGCACAGGGAATCACACTGGCACCTTAAAGATGCCTGAGCACCTCAGCACTTGGGCCACCCGGCAAGTCGGGTCAAGGGCTACATCTCCAGTCACCCTAGCTCCACACCTCATCGGGTCAACCTCTGCAACTTACCCACTCAGCGTGGGAACTAACGGGGGGGTAATGTCACCGTACCAGCTCAAGGACAGCACAACGCTAGGTGGCAAGAAGGTGTATGTGACAAGGAGAAGTCTTAGTGAGTCATTGACAGCGGATTATAATACATAGCTAGATATCAACATAGAGTATAAAGACGCATGTATAGTAGTCAAGTTCGATATCTAGAATCTCCTTTGCATCTATAGCCCATTCATGTGTGAAAGCCTGTAAAATCGGCTATGAGGGCTCGCCGGTGACATCACCACCATGTCATCTCAATCCTCCCATCTCGCCTACAACTTTAACCTTACCAGACCGCCATCTCCTCACACACCAAGTGAACCTCCGTTTGCACCATCTCTACCACCATTGGAAGAACCCTTCAGAGCCCCTTCAGTCAAGTCTGAGAATCGTGAGCTATGTGCACAAGCCACCCAGCACATGGCAGCCTTGCAGATCCTGGAACAGCATGACAAGAACGTTCCCCCCTCAACTATGCTGGACAACTTCCTCTCCCCACAAACGGTCTACAATGCCCTCTTAGCAGCTGGAGACCAAGCCAACGCAGCCACTCTTCGGCGAATCACCATGGGTCTGGCACAAGCCACCCAGCACTTCAGAGAAGTCAGCGACCAATGTGCAAGGGCAAACTCCACACTGCAAGAAGCCCTCAATCAGGTTGAACCTCAAGCCCCCATGGAGCACCCCAACACCCCTATGCCCCCTGGAATGCCACTTGGTTTCGAGCGCAACCACAGGCAGTGTGAGGGGTTCCTCATCCCCTCCCAGATTCATGGAGGATTCGTACCCCCTTAATTCGTACAACGTGGCGTTCTGGACGAATCCACCATATCCAGTACCCTGGGAGGCCAGGACGACCCGGTCTATCATCAAGAATTATTCGCTCATGCACCCTCAGGGACCCTCATCGAAGCCAAATCAATGCCAGCTTGGTTCTCCCAAGTTTTCAACTCCAAGTCAGACACCTATCAACGACTGTGTGGCGAGGTGCGTGCCATGCGCGACTGGGGCCTCGCTGCCGAATTGGCCCAATTCCAGCGCCATCATCTCAACCTGTTACGATTGGATGATCGCATCAAAGCCTTGTGCGATGAACGCAAGTGCACGGAACGACAGCACAGGGAATCGTGATGGCAACTTGAAGATGCCCGAGTGCCGCAACACCTGGGCCACCTGGCAAGTCAGATCAAAGGTTACATATCCACTAACCCTAGCTACATGCCTCGTTGGGTCAACCTCCACAACTTACCCACTCGGCATGGGAACTAGCGGAGGGGTAATGTCACTATAAAGCCAGTGGGGTGCCAGCGGAAGGTTAGGTGACAGACATGATACATTGACAAGAGGTGACAAGGCTCATTATTGCCAGCAGAGATGCTACATAGCTAGGTAGTGACATAGATATAAAGACGCTTGTAATAGTAGAGTAAATGCTATCTAGAATCTCCTTTGCATCTATTACCCATTCATGTGAGAAAGCCTGTAAAATCGGCTACAAGGGTACGCTAGTGACAGCCATGGCTAACAGCATGGTCAGGTTGGAGCTTGCTAATGCCTACAACAAGCTCAACAGTCTCTTCAAGAGGTCTTTCCCTCCTATCCCACACCCACCTCTCTGCTCTCCCATTGTCACCCCGGCACTCCCACATCATGGAGGGCCAGTAGAAATGCCCATCGATGCCAACAGAACCACCCGTGCCAAGAAGAAGTGCTACAGGTGTGGGTCCACCAAACACCGCGTCTCCAAGTGCAAGGAGCCACGCAAGAACAAGAAGTGCACCTTGTATGGTAGTCAGGACCACTGCAAGAAGCACTGTTGGCATCGTGTCATAGGCAAGGGGGAAGATAAGCAAGATGACAGGTGGGGCTTACCTTTTAAAGAAGCCATCAAGATGCCGGAGGTAGACCTCCAAGAGAAGATAATGCTCCTTGGGAAGAAGGAGTGGGTCCCAGCTTCCTGCTACATTTGCAGAAGGGTGAACCCTGGGCACATGGAGTTGGAGTGCCCACTTTACAAGAAGTGTTGGACCTGTGGTGGTACAGGGTCGTATGGGTACGTAAAGAGGCACAGGTGCCAGCCTCAGGACTCGCAGGAGTGTGTCAGCTTGGATGGGGATGCCATGGATGCTGACTTCGACCTCTACTAGGACAACAACTAGTTAAAGTCAGGTCACCTTTGAGCCTGAAGGGGGGATTGTGTTACATCCCAATTTTATTTTCTATTTTTACTTCTCTTTTGTCTTGGATGACTCATAGTGAGGGCACAGCATTGTCTCATGTGACTCACTTACTGTACAGGGCTCATGACTCATATAGCCTATTGTTCTGGCTATGACTTGGTTACTTATTGTTATGTGACGTCTATTGTTCTAGTGACGCCATTGTCCTAGTGACGTCTATTGTTATCATGACTCTATTGTTCTCTGATAGTATAAGTAGAGACATGGATGGGGCCTTATGCCTCAGACTTAACTTCTTGTACCATATGGTATATTGAACATAGCAGTCTTTGAACCCCTCCCCTCTGTCTGATCCGCTTAAAGGTCTTCTCTAAGTCATCTGACTTGTGAGGTGATCTACTCATCATCAGGAACTCTCTAAGTCCTCGTCAGACTTAGTACTCGTAACTCACACATAACCAACCTTAGTGTTTTGTCAGCAGACTAGTGTTGACCTTTACCCACGTTAGGTGAACGTCCCTACCATGACGTAACATGCACTAACACATTGTATCTATTATTAGCCCTTATCTATTGTGCTGACTAATGCACACTAAGCAACTATGACTACTTAATAACATGGCCTTTTAGTAAACCTAAGGATAAGTGTAATACTACTCTAGTAAGCATTCCATGGTATTCTATCAGATTCTAACCAATCATATAACAAATGTGTAACTATCTAATATACTACAATTAGAAGTCCATATATAGAATGACTGTCTCACAGTCACATGACCCAAAGTTGCACATGTTGGCATCATGTGACTAACTATCTTATCATATCTAATGATAAGGAACTTTAAGTACTTTGGCTGCTAATATATTGCCCAAATAAATCTGTAAAAATACAGAAAAATAGGAAAAATAATATGCATTTATAACATCACCCCTCTTTTTAAAGGTCAATGTCTGTGTTGGCCTCTGTGTACTTGTGAGAAGCTTGCTAAGGCAAGGACATGTAAATAAGTGCCTTTATTTTTCTAGGAGCACCTGAATTTTTAGAGTGAAATTTTCTAACTTTATCCAGGGCATGCTCTAGATTTTTACTAGGTTCCCAAGTGTCCTCACCCTCTTCATAGCCTTTCCAGCTAATGCAATACAACAGACAG
>WTXK01000789.1:0-19189 GCA_025769895.1 Lactarius psammicola
TATTCCATTATGTAAACACCATGTAGCCAGGTATATAAGCTAGAGCAATACAATGGACAGTCCCTCAGACTGTCCACTTGTGAACTCCCACTTGCAAGCCTCCAGTCTTCTGTGCAGCTCACCACTATTGTCATGAACTGTCAAGCTTAGGTTATGACTCAAGAGTTCAGGCCGGTCTGGTCCGGTCTGGTAATATGTAATCAACTTCCTAATTAGGAAATCTGAGGTCGGAGTTTGAAGGTATACTCCGAAGGTCACGTGATCTGTCATGTGACTAGTTCCTTGTAGAAGGTTCTACAACCTTCTACAGGATTCTACCAGTTTCCACAGAAGAACTGCGGAAAAGGTCACCAGGTCTCAGAGAGACTATTGCCATTGGATGGTATTTATAGAGCTTCCACAGGCTTCCAGGACATTCCCAGAGAGACTATTGCCATTGGATGGTAATTATAGATCTTCTACGAGTTTCCAGAGTATTCCATTATGTAAACACCATGTAGCCAGGTATATAAGCTGGCGCAATACAACGGACAGTCCCCCAGACTGTCCACTTGTGAACTCCCACTTGCAAGGTCATAGTCTACTGCACTGCTCTCCCTCCCCAATTTGCTCTGCCTTCTTGCTCCTTTGCTTGTGTTTAAAGTCATCCTCTCTGCTCTCTTCATTGTCATCTTCCTTGTCCCTCACACCCCTCGTCTACTTCCTAAGTGCCCCGAGTATCGTTGACTTACTATCAAGTAAGTCATCACAACTATTGGTTTGCTCCACCTCCTTTGCCTCTTGCTCATGTTTAAAGTCTTCCTCTGCTCTCTCCATATTGTTCTCTTCGTCCTCCCTCCTATCTGTCGTCGTCTTCTTAAGTGTTTCAAGTTTCGTTGACTTACTGAGAGTAAGTCATCACATCAATCTATGCGAATTTCAGTTTTATTTGAATCTGCACACACGACAGCCAAGAGACAAGTACTCATTGACTCGGGAGCAACCGATAACTTTATCAGTAAAAACCTGATAAACCGACTCAAGATCTCTACATTGCCCGTAGCAAAACCCATCAAGATATGGAATGTAGACGGAACCCACAACCAGGATGGTGAAATTACGCAATTTACCAACCTCGAAGTCACTACTGGGAGTCAAACCAAGACACTCAGATTCCTAATCACTCATCTAGGATCTGATGAAGTAATTCTGGGATATCCATGGCTTACTGCTTTTGAACCCAAGGTACACTGGAAGGACGCAACCCTGGACAAAGAATTCCAACCAGTGGTGATCACAAGCCTGGGATATGTGTCAGTCGCAAATCGAAAAACTATAACTGAAGAACAGTGGGAAGAACAAGTGGAAGAAACACCTTACAAAGTGACACATCTACGAAAAACCACTACCACCTCCGAACTGGCCCAAAGAGCAGCTGACAAGACAGTCAAAACATTTGAAGAAAGAGTACCCACAGAATACCATCGACATCATAAAGTGTTTGACGAAGAAAGCTCCCAAAGATTTCCACCACCATGACCCTGGGATCATGCAATCAATCTAATACCCAATGCCCTCGCTACTATTGACTGCAAAATATACCCCATGACGCAAGTCAAAGACAAAGCCTTAGAAGAATTTGTAGAAGAACAACTGAAAAAGGGATACATTCGACCTTCCAAATCCCCGTATTCTTCACCATTTTTCTTCATCAAAAAGAAAGATGGCAAACTTTGACCGGTGCAAGATTATCGAAAGCTCAACGACCTTACTGTGAAGAATCGATATCCGCTTCCCCTCATCCCCGAACTCATAGACAAAGTAAGGGTGGCGTGTATCTTCACCAAGCTTGATATTTGATGGGGGTACAACAATGTGTGAATCAAACCGGGAGACGAGTGGAAGGGGGCGTTCAAGATGAACAAAGGACTTTTTGAACCCTGCGTAATGTTCTTTGGACTCACCAACTCACCAAGTACCTTTCAAACAATGATGGATACGATCTTCCGTGATCTGGTGGCACAAGGATGGGTAGTAATCTATATGGACGACATCCTCATCGCTACACCCGACAACTTACATGCACATCGGCAATTGGTGCATCAAGTACTAGACCAACTTGATGAACATGACCTCTATCTCAAACCGGAAAAATGTGTATTTGAAGCATGTGAAGTCAAATATTTGGGACTCATTATCAGTAATGGACAAGTAAAAATGGACCCTGTCAAGGTATAAGGAGTACGCGAATGGCCAACTCCTACCAATCTGAAAGAAGTACGTGGATTCCTTGGTTTCTGCAATTTCTATCGTCGCTTTATATGCAGATTCTCGGCTATTGCGTGACCCCTTAATGACCTCACAAAAAAGGAAACACCATGGGAATGGATGAACGCTAGACAAAAAGCTTTTGAAGAACTTAAGGCCAGAATCAGTGAAGCCCTGGTACTGCAATGCCCACGGTTGGATGCACCATTCGAAATCAAGGTCAACGCATCTGGATTTGCAATCGGAGCAGTATTAAACCAAGAGGGAGATGACAAGAAGATGCATCCGGTCGCATTCTTTTCTGAAAGTTTCACTCAAACAGAGTGAAACTACGATATCTACGACCAAGAGCTATTAGTGGTCGTCAAAGCCCTTAGAACATGGAGAACGTATCTTGTAGGATCCCCTCACATTATCACCATACACACCGATCCTGCCAACCTCATCTACTGGAAGGAACCAAGAAAAATTAGTAGAAGAATTGCACGTGAATTCCAAGAACTACAAGAATACAATTTCATTCTCAAACATGTTAGTGGAACAAAAAATGCAAGAGCAGACGCATTGTCAAGAAGAAGCGACTATGATGAAGGAGAAGAAGACAATGATGACATCACCGTTCTGCCAGAAGAACTATTTGTTAATCTGGCAGGAACAGAAGATGAATCAATTGACGAACTTTCCATGTGGAGCGAGTTGAACCACCACAATACGCCAAAACCAGAATGGATCAACACTTACAATTTATATCAAGACAACATGGAAATGTGGTGTCACGAAGGTGCTCGGGTTGCCAATGTCAAGGGCGACATTGAACTTAAGAGGGGGGTAATTTCCCTTTTTCATGATCCCCCTCATCGTGGACACCCTGGAATAGCCAACACACATGCGTTACTCAAAGAACGGTACTGGTGGCCACACCAAAAGGAAGATGTAGAAGAATATGTCAAAGGATGCATGATATGTCAAGCAAATAAAATCAATACGCACCAACAAAAACCTTGACTATTCCCTATCACTACTGACCCAGAAGCGCAACCATTTGAAGTCGTCACTATGGATTTCATAACCAAGCTACCGCCATCAAAAGGGTTCGACACGATACTCACCATCACCGATCATGATTGTACAAAAGTGGCCATCTTCATTCCTTGCAATGAAACAATCACTGTGGAAGGAGTAGCCCAGCTATACCTTCAACATGTATATCCGCATTATGGATTGCCAAAGAAGATGATTACCGACAGAGATCCTTGATTTATTTCGACCTACATGCGTAATTTGTGCAGAACACTGGACATCAAACAAAATATATTGTCAGCCTACCATCCACAAACTGATGGGCAGTCGGAACGCACAAACCAATGGCTTGAACAATATCTTCGACACTGGAGTAATGTCCAGCAAGACAACTGGGTTGATCTTCTTCCTATTGCTCAGTTCGCACATAACAGCTGGCCTAACACAACAACCAAACAATCTCCCTTCAAGTTGCTAATGGGTTGGACACCAAGAGCCACGGGAAACGAAGAAATGACCAATGCACCAGCAGTCGACAAGAGGATCGAAGACATGAAGGAGGCAAGAAGAAAGGCGCAAGAATGTATCAACCACGTGCAAGTACTTATGGCAGAAAGAGGCAGGCGCAATTTCACCCTGTACAAAGAAGGAGATATGGTTTGGCTAGAAGGTGTAAACTTACACACTCACTACCCTACTTCCAAACTAGCGCCCAAAAGATATGGCCCTTTCCCCATCAAGAAAGTCTTATCTCAAGTATCATACGAACTAGACCTGCCAAGCCAGTGGAAGATGCACCCAGTGATCCACGCTAACCTCCTGACACTCTATAAGGAGATGGCATTACATGGGCCGAACTTTACCTGACCATTACCGGAGCTTATCAATGGAGAAGAAGAATATGAAGTGGAGCAAGTTCTAGATTCACGCCAACAAGGCCGAGGATGCAAGCTTCATTTTCTTATCAAGTGGAAAGGATTTCCCATGAGTGACAGTACGTGGGAACCTTGGGAAAATCTGACCCACTCTCAGTCCATGATAATGGACTTCTATCGCCTACATCCTAACACCGAAGGAGCGCCCAAGAGGACATAAAAGACAAAGACTCCTAGGCTCAAACGCATCCTTATCATCCCACACTCTTGAACTCGTACCATTATCACTATTATGTCTTTCACCTCCAGAATCGTTCAAGACGAATATGAGTCTGTTGGTGAATGTTGCGCCTATCAGAACATAATCGTCCCTACGGCACCTGTCCCTGTTCAAACTCCCCCTCCTCTTATGATTGGATCCCCTGATATGCGCCGTACTCAATTACTGGAGTCTGAAGTATCTACCCTGGTATTCCAACCATTCCCCTACGCACCACAGACTCCTCCCCCCACTTCCCCTACCCTCATTGACTGCGACACTGCCATAGCTACGGCAGTACAAGAAGAGATTGTGGGCTGACAACCCCCCCTCGAAGAAGACAATGGACTCATTGAGTACATTGACTACGAGGCCAACCTCGAACTTGAGGATGACGAGGACAACGACCCTGGACTTCCATTCTTTCCAAACATCCCTTCCTCTCCATGATACTACCCCCTTATGATCCCTTGTTCCGATGATGACCTGACTTGTGTAGTTGCACCCTACATCTTTTACCACAACAACAATCAACAAGTGGTGGGATGTATGGGACGTAATCAACCCCCCTATGCAGAACCTGTTTATCTTCGACCCGCTGACCCCCCTATCCGTATTCCCATCCCCATTCCAGATGCACGTCTTGCTCAGTTCCAATGAGAGCACCCTCGCGCATACGCCATAGATGAGGTGGTGCAAGACCTCAGCAACCCATGCATCAAAGCCAAGGTGTCGCGCCTTTGCGATGCTCTATGCAAGCAGACCACACTGCAGAAACAAAGGGAAGACGTCAAAAAGCAGCTAACACAGCTGCAATGTGCCCAATTTGACACCGATCTGGAGATAAATGGAATTCGGAAAAGGATGGAAAAGGCAGACCTGGTACACACTATCACTGATCGATACGCCACCATGTACCCACAGCGAACCCACACAGATGTTCCCCAACTCGCTATCCACACCCGCGGTCCTGTCGAATATCCCTGCCTTCATGACAACACTAATTGAAATCACCATTCGTGTTGGCATTGCGGGCAGATGGGACATAAAAAATCCAATTGCCCCCAACGCCGCAAGAAACACTGTTGGTGGTGTGACAGTAACCAACATTGGGGCATGGAGTGCATATTTTGGCGGATGAACATGGTCGACCTACTTAACAAACCGGACCCTTCGACGTGTCCTCACTATTGCGGCAAATGCTTCAATAATTACACTACGCACGAAGAGTACAACTGTCCAAAGGCAATTGCGTGTCGACACTGTGCCGAACGGGGACCTCATGGGTTCCTCAACACTCATAACTGCCCCAAAGACTGTCAACCTACTCCACCAGATGGCGACAACTGGGATCTCGGCAGTGAATATGGAGGGTCAAACTAGAAGTTGAGGCAACTTCGCATCAAAAAGGGGGGTAATGTTACGATTCCAGACACTTTTCTTTACTTACGCATTTCGTTTGACTCATCCCATTCCATATACGTACAAGTGCTGGACTTCTTATCTCGATTATCACATGGCTCCGACTTGCTTACTGATGACTTGTTCTATGGCCTTCCACGGCATTCTTTTCCTATTATCACATGTACTATACAATGACTCACTCCTAGGACCCGGATCCTAGGATTGCACCATCTGTTTGTGACTCTTTGGTGCTGTACTAGTATATAAGTTGTAGGATACCTAGCTTGTACGGTAGACTCGACTTTTTCTTGAATCACATTCTTCAGTCTCACGATCTTAGGGGGATTCCTTTCTGAGGATACCTCTTTGCTGCAGGCCTTCGTCTTTTGCCTCGCTATTGTTATTCAGAAGGACCTTTGAGTCACTTCCTCTCACTCTTGTTGAGCCTTGCTCCAAGTAGTATCACCGAACTTAGTCCCTGACCAGACTCTCGACTTCTATCGAACTTGACTTAGTCACACGTCGCACGAATGCCCATGTGAGCGTAATAGTCCTGATATCTTTCCCTAGGTAGACGCTCCCTAGAGAGCTCAGAAATGTGTCGAACTAGAGTTAGAGGTTGGACTTACCAGATCCACCAGAGCCAAGCAGTTTACCTACTCTGTACCGTCCACTGACACGCACAAAATCTAGTTTTTGGGGAACAGATTGTTCCTCAGAGTTTTTTCATGGCCTTCAAAGGCGTGTGACCGTCATCGATGTGGAGGACTCACTGGCTAGTGAGACCGGTTACGCTTGGAACTCGGAAGGGGACGACGAACAATAGGGAAGAGGAGGAGAGAGACTAGGAGGATCAGAAGTAGAGGCTTGAGCACGAGCAGGACTGCGAAGGGAAGCTTCGGTTCTATGGTAGTAGAAAGGAAGGGACAGGGGAGTCTAGCAAGTGGTTGTCACAAGTGGACAGTCTGAGGGCTGTCCGTAGTATTAGGCTAGCTTATATACCTAGTTACATGGTCTGTGCGCAGTAGAATACTCTGGAATACAGTGGAAGCATTATAAATAGTATCCAATGGCGTTAGTCTCTCTTAGGTCTCGTGACCCTCTCCACAGTACATCCTGTAGAAGCCGGTAGAAGACTATAGAAGGTCGTAGAACCTTCTAATACTATTAATAGATTCTTGTTTACTTGTTAGTAATTTGTTTGGACTCTGTCCACAAATAATAACAAGTTAAATCATCCAAAAACATCAGGCGACAATGAAAACGCGATATTGTGGACGCCTCTACTCATCACTTTTGCGCAAACGGACATGGTGGGACCATAGAGCCCAGGTTTCCTACTATATGGGAGGTGGAACCAAGGGTCCTAGTCGGACAACTTGATAGTACCCTTTCTTTGAGTGTGGCAAGTACTATTGATAGTACGTTGGTATAACTAAGTCATGAACGCGGCATACTAGTTCATGACAATCGACATTGAGCACAAGCCAGGAGAAGGGGGAAAGGTACAGTTGGGTGTCAGACGTGTGCTGGCAGTTGACACATATTGATGTGTTAATGGTTCAGAACTCCAATGTCTAAGCTCCGACAGCAAACAATGTTTATGATTGATATACAGTAGTAGCTCGGCTCAAAATACATGGTTAACTCTCACGATCGTAGGTACTAAAGTCATTTAACATGGTATCCAACATGGTATCGGGATCGCCTAGGAATAGAGAGCCAAGGGGTGCATCAGTTGGCTTTGATACCCCAATCATGGCCGCTTCTGATGTCGACCATCCGTCCATGAAGTTGAGGGGCTCCTTCTTAATCGAAAACTTGAGTAACTGGAGGGCCTCCATGAGTACCAGGCTGATCTTATTTCGTTTTGTGGTGTCCATCTCTTTTGCTGACAAGAACACGCGCTCGCAAGGTACAGACATTGCCTGAATAGGAAGATAGTCCATGGCCATCGCATACAACATGGGGAACTTGGTTCTATTGGCCTATTCAAGAGTAAGCTATAGCACCATTGAGTGAAAGGAAACTCGCCTCCCAGAACTGCAGAATGTTGGTCTCCTCAGAAGATGTCTCACCCGAAGCATACTTCCCGAATTCGGCTTCCACAGTGAACACTTGAAATGAGGATTTCTTTTCGTATACGGAACGTTTGACTTTGAACCAAGTTGGAGGCGGTCTGCCCCTAACAACGGGAGGTGGTTGGACAGGAAAAGTGGGCACTGCGGTCGCAGCTGCAGACGATTTCTGGCCATGGTACCGGCACATCTACACAAGAGATGGTTGAGACAGGGGACATGGTAATAGGTTGTACTTACAAGACCCAAAATAATACCTTTCAAGCCCTTGATGTATTCATTATCTCATTTACTTTGGATCCAGGAGAAGCGTATGGCAGGATTGAGGACTGCGCATTTAAGTTGGCAGCAGAGCAATAAAACGTTGATTGAACTTACACATGGTGACAACGTATGCTTCAGTGTCGTCCATCTGAACGTAGTACTTCTTTGCCCAGCGCAGGCCAATTTCCGTCCAAGGCTTGAGCACATGGTACTGATCACCAAGTCTTTCCCACTCTGTCATTAACATCTCGAAACTGGTGATGGCACATGATAAGACCGGCATTGACTCAGAAGACATACTTTGCTGAAAGTTGTGAGGGACCTGTTGTCGACTCATCAGAATGTGTGTTGTCCAGGGTAAGCAATAAACTCACCGCTAAGACTTCCTCCAGCCCCTCAAGTATTTCCCAATCTAATTCCGACAATTTACAAAGAGAAAAGTCAGGTAATTCGGTATCAAAATACCGATCGATGGCCTAAGAATCATTCAGTCACTGTAGTCTCCACTGTCCTGTCAGCGAAGTAAACCCACTGGTTGGAGTTGCCTTAGATGTTCCAGCATCATGTAAACCGAATCCCAGCGCGTTTTCATGTCTCTCAGAAGCTGTAACTCCAGAACTTGGAATGCAACATGTGTACCGTCGCTGTCCTTCTTGCTAAACCAATTACATTGATTTCCATCTTGAATGAACGCACGAAAGCCTTCCCTGCATTGGTCTGAAGAGTGTAAAATATGAATGACTCTTTGTGCTTGCCTGATGGGGTCACATTTGATGCCCGAAAACCATCTTCTGAGCTTGGGGTCACCCCTGTCGTCATAAAAGTCAGCTGATTCCAGCTGGTGAAGATTGTGGTCAAGATTGGTGTTGCCGTCATCCGATTCATTGTCGGAGTCATCGCAAGTTACATAGTTTGAGTCAGTGGGAACTTTGAGCTGGGAGAGATATGACTTAGAAGTAGGAGTCATGGATGCAACTACATGGGAAGAACATATGTTGATGATGTGCGCATAACATCGGACACAATGATTCAAATGATCGAAGTTGACAACAATGGCCGTCTCGCGTTTGCCAAGCTGAAACTGCAGCTCTCGCATAGCGACTGCGTTGTTCTCGGCATTGTCGAGCGTGAAGTGGCTGATCTAAAGAAGAGTTAGGCAAACAAGCAATTCATCATAAGGAGGACATACATTGAGCGTAACACCAGCCCAATCAAGTAGATATTTGATCATTTTTTGCCAGATTGACACCCTTGTGTTTCTTCTTGAGGCAATAAAAGCCAATAAGCGTGGCCTTGAGCACAAGGCGTCCATTCAACTCGGAAATCCAGTGTGCAGTCAACGCCAAGTATGCCGCCAAGTTCATGTTTGACCAAACGTCCAAGGTGAAACTGATTTGCCCAGAGGAGTGCTATCAATTGAAGTTGGTTAGTAGAGTGGGAAGACAAAACACTCAAACTCACAGAAAGGTCGAGTTTCAAGGTTTCAAACAACTTCTGCCAAAGGCTAATTATAACTTCTCTCATCTTGTCGCGATGAGAGATGTCAGCATCAACGAGAGTTTCATGAAGGAGCATACATAAATGTCGAAACTCAGGGCGTTTGACAACACAAATCGACTAAAGAGTTATGAGAGCATAAAATAATACAAGATAACTGAGACTCACCTGATCATCTGCGACGATGAAGCAAGTGAGGTGATCTAAGAAGGTGGCTGCTGAGAATGGTGGGAACCCCTGGTTGCGCACATTGTGAGCATTCTTGTGGGTGGTTGCAGCATCGGATTGAGTCGATAGTTTGTAATTCCATCTGTGCTCCACAACCACTTGATTGTACTCTTCAGGATGTTGCTTGCGAAGATGGTCTCGGAGGTTCAAGTTCCCAGTGCTTCTCCTATAAAAATAATTGGCTACACTACTGGGTACTTTGTTCTTGTTGGTGCCGTGGACTTCGCTGTTAGTTTGTTAGAAGATGGCATTGTGATGAGAAAACCCATGCTTACGTGCATAGGTTGCAAACTTTCAGTAGCTTCTCATTGTCCTTCGTGGCATCGGGAAATTTGATTTCAGTGAAGAAGTGCAAGACATTGTGGGCCACATGATGGCTGGCTGGCTGGGACTTACTACCCCAGGGAACGAGCTCAGGCGTGTGGTCTGAAGGGCCAGGTGCATCATTCAAAGGACCAGGTATGTCGGGTGTATCATCATTGTCTTCTATACCCCGAAGGTTAAATTCTTCATCACTGTGAATTGAGTCAAGTTGGGTAGTTGTAGCCTAGTTTGGTCAGTAACTCCCAAAGTGTGCGGAGGTTCTGGAACTCACCTTTTTTCGGCGGATCTGAGACAGTGCCTTAGACCCGGAGTTGGATTGTTCACCCCTTTGGCCAACCACGACCTCAGACATAGATGATGGTGAAAAGGGCTGTTTCGTCTTGCTGGGCAAGCGTCGAGTCATGAGTAGGGAGAGAAAATAGGGGTCGAAGGTCAAAAAGCAGTGTGCTGCTTATGTTTCGAGACTCCGATCCGGTCAGGTGCACTTCACGAGGGGGTATGTTGGTAGATTATGTCCACTATCCCTGGGGAGAGACAAGAGATGAGCGGGTAAGACAAGTAAATGAACAGGTGAGGAGGCGAGAGCGCATTATGTGATATGTCAGATGGCATAGGAGCGACAGCACTGTAGAATTCAGTAGATATGAGGATGAAGCGAGACATATTAGTAATCCGTAGATAATACGAAGCAGTGGTGTAGTGAGGTGGGCAGACGACCATGAGCATGATCCAATGGCAAGGCAAGATGAGAGAAGGCAACAAACAAATGAATAGCTTATATCGGCTTGAGCCACAGCAACACTAGCTTTACCGCAACTCAACTTCAAACCCTGATTTCTTTACTATTTTTTAAAAACTATTTTTGTTTCTATTTGTACTGTGTCAAATTTCGTCTCTGCAAAAGCATGCAGACACAAAAAATATTTGTTTATCATTACAGTTATGCCAGTGTAAGACAGCGGCTGCAGCTGGCTCAGCCAGGTCAGCCAGCACTCAGCCAGCTCAGTCGGAGTTGACTAAAATGCCGGCTTTGGCCACATGTGGCTTGGCTGGGCAGGTATTGCCGTCAACTGTGGCTTCGGCTTTAGCTGAAAAATAGTCAGAGCCACCAACACACTACTCTAGAATACTGGCATCCTCCTGGGTAATCTCAAAGACATCATCAATAGGATGGGCAGGAGCTGTGGCAGGAGCTGTGGATGATAGCCGTGATCCTCCAGACAGAGAGTGTGATCCAATATCAGACTGCATATTTAGATTGGATGAGTGTTGGTGAAGGTGGACGAGTGTCAGTGAGGCGGATGAGTGTAGACAAGGGTGGATGAGGGTGTCTGAGTGTGGGACAAGGGTGGATGAGAGTGGGTGTGTGTTGACAAGGATGGGTAGGTGTGGTCTATAGTGGACAGTGGTGAACTGTAGTGGGTAAGTGCTTGCAAAAGTGGGAGAGAGTAGATCAAAATAGATAAGGGTCAATGAGATCGGATGAAGGTGGATGAGAGTGGATGTCTTCACTATATAATTGGCCTAGAGTGTATTGGTATAAGGAGTTGGGCAAATATGACAGTGATTTTATATGACTCTGCGTTGACATATTGCAATTCAGAATATTTGATTGTTTGTGCTCTAACATCTCGGAGGTAAATGCAGTGGTTAGACTAAAACATGTCTAGAATTACAGAGCAAATGATGAAACATAATAATGGTAATCTGCTCCACCTGCTCATATGTGATACATCTAGTGCTCCTTCTTCAGCAATTTATTTGTGTCAGTTTCTAAACAGTTTGATATGACAGAGGATGATAAAACAGCATATGCACATATGAGGGTGAAACATGTGATAGTGGCAGATGCCTTAATGCAATATCTTAGAAAAGCGGACCAAATCAATTTAAAATGTACAGATGACAGAATTGTGCTACATATTGTCCACCTTCCTTATAATATGCCCCACCTTACTAAGAACTTCACAGTGTCGAGCGACATGCAGCAACTTGACATGGAGAGAGTCAAGCTTCCACTTGAGCCTCTTCAGATTGCTGACCTTGTCATCATCCCCATCATCGTCCGCGTTCTCCGATGAGGCAGGCAGCACCTCGTTGTCCTCGTCCACATCGTCCATGCCCTCTGCAAAGAGACCCTGCTCCGAGGGGGATTCATCCGCCTGTGTGTCCAGGAGCTCATAAATATTAGTATTAGTACCACAAGTGAAGAAAGGGGTGAAACTAAAATACATACCTCAGACATTACAGCCCCCTCCTCGCTTTCAGGGTCAATGAGCGAATCAGTGAAGAATGTGATGTCCTTGAAGCTGGCAGCCAAGGAGGTCACTCCTTTTGCTGCAGTGGCCTATTAAGAATGAATAAGCATAGTATTATTAGATCAAACTGCGCTTACCAAAGAAGACTGTGCAATGGGTGATGGAGGTGGAGAATTGTCCTCCATCGCAAAGGGGAGCATGTCATACAGACATGTGGAGGCATTGACACCACCAGCACTCTGCAGCTGATGAATAAGTGGTCCGCAGGAATATAATTGATGTACCTTCGCTTTTACAGTGGCTGGCAGGGGTGGCTGTGGCTGAGAGCCCTCCATCATCCCATCAGGAAGTAGGTCATAGAGAGCTGGGGCAGAGGGGGCACTGGTAGCACCCTAGAACACATGAGCAGATGGATCGATTGATGGATTGATGGATGGTGTGCAGCAGATTGAATAGAGAATGTGTGGACACACCTGTGGAGATCGTCCGACGTCTGGTGGAGATGGCGGACGCAATGACAGCTGGGAGCTGTCCACCATAATTTCTGGCAGCAAGTCAAAGATGGCTGGTGTGGTGGGAGCAGCAGGGGCAGTGGAGGATTCCTCCCCTTCGTCGGAGGAATGGACTCTGCGCAGATTTGGGGCCATGCGCGTCCTAGAGAACTGAGGGTGTGGTAATATATTAATTGCACAGAATTGGATGATAATACTGCACACCTTCCCACGAGATCCATGCTTCTTGGGGGGCATAATGTGTGGAGATAACAGCAGGAAGGAGGAAAGGTGATATGAGACTATTGATCACCTACCATATGTGTGTATGTGAATGAGTCGTCCTATTTGGAGAATATTCAGGGCATGATGTGCATCATCAGACCAAGTTTCCCCACACATATGCCATCTGTCAGGTCCGATTTGAATCTGATCTGACACAGATCTGTGGGAGAAATGTCATGTATGCACCTTCTTTGATATCTGATGGGATCACACAGGGCTTGGACCACTGTGGTCCACAGTGGTCCACCGTGGACAACCATGGACGACCTCAGATGTTACGCCCTAGCAGGGGCGTTGTGCAAAGAGTGGTTCAAGGGTTCAGAGTGTCTGTGATGACACACACTAATAGATGAGCAAAGACGTCTATTGTCTGTGATGCTACAACTCTAGTAGTGTCTAACAGATGTTATGCACAATGTGCACAACTGACTTAGTGACAGGACACCTAGTCCGAAGTGTAAGACACTTCTCTACGCCTAATCTTGGTGGCGAACTAAGTCAATCAGGTGTGGCGTTGTTATAGTACAACTGCAAAGACTTCGAGGAAAGGTTTGACTTGATTAGAGTCGAGAGAGATGGTTCACAAGATGAGAGAAAGACTGTTCACACCAAATGTACAAAGGCAAAGTTGCTAGATTGCAAACGAAGCCAAGTCTGGCTTCTTACAATGTAAAGTACAAGTATATATAGTGCTCAAGTCACAAAGATGAACACACAAGGACAGACATATGTAAATGTTGTTATCTGGGGTTTTCTTATCCGAAGCACAAGATAATAGGGGATAAACCACATATAGAACAAAGGGGACACACCAGTGGAGTAACAAAGATAACAGAACCGAAGCAAAGGTAAGTGGCAACATACATGTGAAAGGACTGAAGCGTCCAGATCATAACATCACCCCCTCTCTAAGTCCATCTTCCCTAAGATGCTTCAGGGTCAATGAGATTGTAAATGTCGCTGTTCTGATTGTCAAAGGAGGGGGGAGCGAGTGTTGGAGCGACACTGATGGCGCTTGAGAAAATTGAAGGGGCCATATACCTCGCACTTCCTGCACTGCTCATACTTGGGGCAGTCAATCTCTTTGTGTGCACCTTGAGAGAAGCACTTGCTGCACCAAGATGAAACTTGAGGGGCAGGCCACAGGCAGTCATTGGGCCAGTGTTCTTGACTGCCGCATCACCAGCAATACTTCTGGCGTCTTGGGCAGTTGAAGGATGGGTGGTCGTCTGCTTGGCAGCGAAAACACAGTCTACCTCCTGTGTCCCTCTTCTGTTTCTTGCCCCTTCGTCGTCCTCTTGTGGCCTTGGTTGAGGAGGGAATGGAGCCTTCTGGTTCATTGTGAAGTATAGGCATGGCGCAGCGATGACGGGGAGGAATGGGGGCAGGAAATGGATGGGGTTCATCTGGAGAGGGGGGAGGGTGGAGGGTCTGCCAGTGGTCTGAGATGCGAATGTATGCTTGTTGCAAGCATCGCCTAGTGCTGGTCAGCTGCATTTCCACTTCTAGTAAGAGCCTCTCCAAGGGTTCAGTGGACCTATAGATGTCCGTTATTTATGTCTGGAGGGCCTCCTTGTTGTGCAAGAGGTGGCGTGCTCTGTGAACCTCTGCTGTCAGTTTGAAGTCTTGTAAGTCCTCCAGCACCTCTTGAATCTTGTCACAAAGGGGGGAGTCCTTGCTAAAGTTCTTCATTTGCTCCGCTGACAGTGTGACTGGGAGGAGGCCTAGTGGGTCTTCAATTGGGAGGAGATAGAGGGGGAGTCGATATAAGGGACAGTCTTTGCCCATGGTACCTACCAGGGACTCTTTATCTTTGCTAAGCATAACATACTTAGCATCTTTCTGGTTCTGGTGGGGGTAGGGAGTGGAATCGTCAGGAATAAGGAATTTGTGATAGGGATAGTTTCCCCAGGGCCCATTGGGTACGAAAGGAGGGCCTGGGTGGTCGTCAGGGGAAGAGGGGCAATTGTAGTTGATGGGGAAGGCGTCCATGATAGGATCGTTGATGATTCTTGTTACGACGTGGGACTCCGGGTAGCTTGTATCCCCGGACCGGCGACATGTGACAAGAGAAGGTGACTCACAAGATAACGGTTTGATAACCCCAGTACTGTACGATAAGGATGAGGTATGTGATTGGCTCACTATTGTACGATATCTATGACTCGGACGGACACTTATGATAACCATACGATACGTGATTGGTTAACTACCTTTCAAGAGGCGCTTTAAAGCCCTCGCGTATATGTATATAAGGTTAACCAAGCTGCACCGTAATCCGCAGCTTGGTCTTCTTGAATCTATCCTGTCTTCATCCGTCCTACTCTTCCTTGTTGGTCTAAGTCTTGCGCTCCTCTCTATAGGAGTCTGCCTCGTTGTCATCTTCCTTGAGTCAGTATCGTCCCACGTCTAGGGCCTGCTGTTATACTCCCACGATCACGTGCCGTATAGGGGCCGTCATATCGCTAAGTCGTTAACTAGTTGTGTCGCCTACCATTGCTCAAGTCGAGCCGCGTGCCGATAGACACGTAACATTAAGACCAAGCTCTCAACGTGGCGACCGAAACTACCGCCGACAGTTGGGTCTTCGCGCAATACTCAATCGAACGAAGGGGAGATCGAAACGTCCCCATCCGTTACCTCAGAAACGCGTGGTGGGGAACAGTGAATAACGTTACCGGATATTGGGTGGACATCCCAACGAGACCATCAAGGGTCTATCCAGTTGAGTTCAATTTCGAGCATACGTGTTGGACAGAAATTGCTTGGAGCCCTCGCAGAGAACGGTGGGACGTACTCCGACCCACAGGGAACGACTATAACTGCAACATTCTACGAAGCGAAGTAGTGCACAGGGACCAGTGGGGACCAATCGACGGAGCAGAAGACGATAGTGCACCAGCGCCATCCGAAGGCTCTACGGAACAAACCACAACAGAAGACGAAGTAGGAGACCGTCCAGACGCAGAAGAAGAACAACAGCGTCGACAATTTGACGAGATACGTATCAACTCCTTAGCTGCCCAAGCAGAACAGATCAATATCAGATCACCCGCAGTTATGGCCACGGAAACACGTACGCACACAGAAGAAGAAAACAGACTCGCCGACGCATTGGCTGAGCGAAGAATGCAAAATGAACGTGAAGAAGAAAGGGCACCGACACCATTACAACCAGAAGAACGGGTCATCGACCCGAACACAGGACACCACCTAACGCTTGACGAGCTAGCAAATCAACGAATGTACGGACCCGACCAACCCGATCCTCCATCGGATAGGGAGTACAGCCGAGTATGGAGTTACCTGGCAAGGCAGCATGTAGAAGGCGAAGGAGTACCGACCAACATTCCACGAGGCGGAGGACCTCCGGGACGCTACCCAGGAGGGGTACCACCACGACGGCCACCCGGAGGAGGACCACCACCGCCAGGCGGAGGCGGAGGCGGCAGTGGCGGTGGAGGCCCACCCGGAGTCGATCCCAACGGAAGAGGAGATTACAATAAACTACAAGGGCAGCCACCTCCTATTTTTCGCGGTGACAGAAAGACCACTGAAACCTTCCTTACCAAATGGGAGTTGTATAGGGGCATGAATCGCCATACGCAGACGATGCGCGAAGCATACTCGCGCGCCATCCTTTTCCTCACCTTCCTAGAAGGAGACGACCTCAACGAATGGATCACTACTCACACCAGGTGGTTAACGCTCCAAATCGCGAATGGAATACCGAGGCCGACGAAAGGATATGGGAGGCGGTGTACCGAAGCTTCAAACGTCGTTTCACAAACACGCTAGAACAAGAGCAAGCGCGGACCGCCTTGCAAGAAGGGATATACATGCAAGGGACAGATATTGACAAGTATGTGTCCCGTTTTGAAGAATTAGTACGGCGCGCTGGCTATCGAGCAGATTCACCGATGGTCATCAACGTGTTCACCAAGGGGCTCCCGCGCAAGCTCTATGAGCAATGCTATACGCTCGACAATCCGCAAAACTATGAAGCGTGGAAGCAAGCGCTTCTGAAGCGACAAGAGCAGTACATTCATCTGCAAAACCACTTCAGCGAGGGAAAGAGGAACCTAGAGAAGTATCGCAACCGCCCAGGGAACCGAGGAGGATATGCCCCACCACCACACCTCTTGCACCCCGACGCAATGGACACATCTGCAAGGGCAAGAGCACGGGGTGGAGAGGTCGACGGCAGCGCTGTTGCAGTTGCGGGATCCGAAGAAATGAGCCCAAACGACTCGGGCTTCCGGCAGTACACCCAAGGAACAAGAGGCAGGTACATACCTCGGGGAGGATATATTCAGCGGGGACAACCCCGTGACACCAGGGGAGTACAATGTTACAACTGTCAGAAACACGGACATTTCAGCCGCGATTGCACACAGCCTCGCAAACAACGACAGACGCAACAGTCACCCGTGCAAGTGCGGGCCACCTCAAGTCTCACACCGCAGCAAGAAGCAGCGCAAGTACTCCAAACGATCGCCAACAAAAGCGACGAAACCCAGGAGCTAGTAATGAAAGGAATATGGGAGAGGGAGGATTTTTCAAACGCCTGAACCCGGCGGCCTGGGTGAGGGCAGTACATTCTCGTGATGTTGTAATAGTGACTACGCGTTTTCGATCCATGCATATCCCAGTTTCGACTCGCACACATCACGCTATGGCCGACATACAAGCATTAGTGGACAGCGGAGCCACTGACTGCTTCATAAACTACAAGTTCGCAAAAAGAATGGGACTGGGGCTAGTTCCCCTGGAGAAGCCAAGAAGAATATGGAACATCGATAACACGGAAAACAAAGGGGGGTCCATCACTCACTACGTGGACCTCGACGTACGCACTAAAGGGATTCACAAGGAAATGAGATTCCTCATCACCGACATCGGAAACGAGGAGATAGTCCTGGGTTATCCATGGTTGGCCACGTTCGAACCACAGTTCACGTGGAAATATGCGGCAATACGTGAAGATATGCTACCCGTTGTCATCCGGTCCGTGAATCCCCGCATAGTACGCCAACCGATCATCAGCACCACCACCACAGAAACTCTCCCCAGCACGGAACGGAACCTTATTATCCGAAAACTTGAAGAACAGTGTACCGTACGAACCACTGCTACGGAACTGGCAATAAAAGCAAAACAACATACAACCGCAGCAGTACTCCCGCCACAATACGCCCAATACAAAAACCTATTTAGCGAAGAAGAGTCACGTCGCTTCCCCCCGAAGCGGGTGTGGGACCACGCCATCGAACTGAAGCCCAATGCGCCAGCTGCGTTAGACTGCAAGATATACCCGCTGACACGGCAGGAAGATGAGGCATTGCAAAAGTTCATCACGGAAGAGACGAGGAAGGGGTACATAAGACCATCCAAGTCGCCCTACGCTTCACCGTTCTTCTTTGTGAAGAAGAAAGACGGCAAACTTCGACCGGTGCAGGACTATAGGAAACTCAATGACATAACGGTGCGAAACCAGTACCCCCTTCCGCTCATCACGGACCTCATAACCGATTTGAGCAACGCGGACGTATACACGAAACTCGACATCCGCTGGGGGTATAACAACGTGCGTATAAAGGAAGGAGATGAAGAAAAAGCGGCATTCAAGACACGCTATGGGCTCTTTGAACCCACGGTTATGTATTTCGGTCTGACTAACTCCCCCGCCACCTTCCAAACCATGATGAACTTTATCTATCGCGACACCATCCTAAAACACGAACCACTGGGAACCACGATCCGCGTCTACATGGACGACATCGGGATCGCATCTCGCTCGGGTCTTGAGGGCCACATCGCGGCGGTGCGTGATGTACTTCAAGTCGCACAAGACCATGACCTCTATTTCAAATTGGAGAAGTGCCTATTCCATGCGCCCGTGATGGATTACCTGGGGTAATCCTTGAAAAGGGGGTGACACGTATGGACCCTGCAAAAA
>WTXK01000790.1:0-19086 GCA_025769895.1 Lactarius psammicola
CGACGAAGAACGAAAGAAAACTATCGTCCGAAGGACGATGCTTCCGCTGTCGCAAACAAGGTCACATGGCTAGGAATTGCCCCCAAAACGCACAGGGACAACCAAGCTGGAGCGGTGTCGCGAGGACCGTAGACACAAAACCGGTGGAACCAGCACAAGTAACCATAACCAACCCCGGACCGAAGATACCGCTTACTAAAGCGCAACAAATCACGGCCATCGAAGTGTCTATGACTGAAGAAGAACGAGGAGCATACCTGGATAACAGAGATATGGAAGATGATTATATGAAGTGTCGAGCAATGATCACTAAAGACAGTAATGTCAACAGCATGTACAGTAACAAGAAAGATTCAATGACAGTGGACGTACAATTGTATATGTGGCATCGGAAAGCACAAGTCGAAGCGCTGCTCGATTGCGGAGCGACCAACAACTTTATTGACCAAAGGGTACTGGAAACATTAGGAATGGGGACAAGGTCGCTAGAACACCCCCGAATCGTACGCAACGCGGATGGAACAACCAACAAAAGCGGCACCATAACAGAATACTGCAACCTGTTCGTCAAAAGAGGAGAAAAGGTTGTCAAACAAACCTTTTTTGTAGCCAACCTGGGAAGAGATCAACTAATCCTAGGACACCCGTGGTTTAAAACTTTCAACCCGGAAATCGATTGGGCGCATAATGAATTGAAAGGAGAAGAGATTGTCATTGAAACAGCAGGCTACCAGCAGAGGAAACGACTACAACCAATGAAGATCGATAACGTCGCACAACAATGGGCAGAACGCGCAGCACAAACCAAACCGGCGCAAACATCGGAAATCCCCGAAGAGTACGCAAGACACACAACAGTATTCTCAGAAAAGGCGGCACAACGCTTCCCACCGGCCCAGGAAGAGGATCACGTGATCACACTCACCAAGAAGCACCAGTGACACTCAACTGCAAAATATATCCCTTGACTCCAGCAGAAAAGGCTGCCACCAAGGAATTTTTGGATGAACATCTGGAAAAGGGCTATATTGTGGAATCAAATTCACCATATGCTTCATCATTCTTCTTCAGAAAGAAAAAAGACGGAAAATTAAGGCCCATCATGGACTATCGACCTCTCAATGCTGTTACAGTCCGAGACACGTACCCACTACCACTCATCAACACCATCTTAGAACAACTTCAGGGGAAGAAGATCTTCACCAAGTTTGACATTCGGTGGGGATACAATAACATCCGAATCAGAGAGGAAGACCAGTGGAAAGCTGCGTTCAAGACTCCTTTTGGACTCTTTCAACCCCGTGTTATGTTTTTTGGACTCACAAACTCCCCTGCCACATTTGCGCGAACCATGAACAGAATGTTTCGACATCTCCTGAATAAATATCCCACAGAGCTCTTTGTCTACATGGACGACATCCTCATAGCCACCAATGATGATATAACCCACCACAGACAAATTGTGCACGCAGTTCTGGATCTGTTGGAAGAAGAATCCTACTTCCTAAAACCCTCGAAAATGTGCTTTCGAACGAAACGAAATCGAATACCTGGGCATCATAGTCAATGGAGACCAAATCTCTATTGATCCAGTAAAAGCCGACGGCCTCAGAGACTGGCCCAGAGACCTTCAGACGGTCAAACAAGTCAGGAGTACCCTAGGAGTCCTGGGCTACCAACGCCCCTTTATCCCAAATTTTGCTGCCATCGCTCGACCATTAACCCAGCTATTAAGGAAAGGAGTCCGGTTCGAATGGACCCCTGAATGCCATGAAGCGCTTGACAAATTAATCACTATCGTATTGTCCAATCCTGCCCTAAGGCAACCCGATATGACAAAACCGTTCCAACTCGAAGTAGACGCCTCCGCTTTCGCGACGGGGGCAATCCTATCACAAAAGGATCAACGAGGGAAAGCGCTAGCTGTCGGCTTCCATTCCAAAGCCTTCACAGAAGCCGAACGAAACTACGACATTCATGATCGGGAACTACTCGCAGTCATTAGAGGATTTGACAACTGGCGCCACCTCCTTGCGGGATCCCCACACCCAATCACTGTCCTTACTGACCACAAAAATCTCCAATATTATCGAAACCCACAACGCGTAAACAGACGAATAGTCCGCTATATCGCCAAACTAGCAGATTACAATTTTGTTATTCAGCATCAACCCGGCAGTCTAAACAAAGCCGATGCTCTTTCCAGACGACCAGATCATTACGATGGAACAAATGACAACGACGCCATCACCGTTCTTCCACCACAATTATTCATTAACGCCGCCACATCCTCCTCCATTGATGATCGAGTACGAGCACACCAAATAAAACGACCTGAACTCCTAGCCAAATGGACTCTCACACATAACCTCACCAGACAAGACCATCTTTACTGGCGTGGAAACCAATTAGTCGTTGTGGAAAACGACAGTCTTAGAAGGGGGGTAATTTCCCTTTACCATGACTCAACCACGGCAGGACACCCAGGAATTTCCAAAACCCTTTACGCAATCTCACAAGATTATTGGTGGCCAGGCATGAAAGGACACTGTTACCAATTACATTAAAGGATGCGCCACCTGTCAATCACGCAAGAACAACCCTACAAACCCTAAACCACCCCTTTTTCCCATCACCACTAACCCACATGCAAATCCATTTGAAACTATCGCTCTTGACTTCATCACAAAACTCCCCAAATCCCAAGAATATGACACTATACTTACGATTACAGATCATGATTGCTCCAAAGCCTCCATCTTCATTCCCCTGCAAAGAATCTGTGGACGCTGAAGGAGTAGCATTACTATACGCCAACTACGTACTTCCTCATTATGGACTCCCCAAGAAGATCATCTCTGATCGCGATCCTCGTTTCACTGCCGCATTCACAAAAGAACTATGCAGAATACTAAATATAGAACAAAACATCAGCACAGCCTATCATCCCTCAAACAGACGGTCAATCAGAAAGAACAAACCAACGACTAGAACAATACTTACGAATCTACGTTAATTACAAGCAATCCGACTGGGCAGCATGGCTACCCCTAGCACAATACACACTCAATTCCTGGCCTAACGCAACAACAAAGAAGACCCCATTCGAACTTATCATGGGACATATCCCACGTGTTCATCAGGCTAGTCACGTAACCAAAACCCCATCTGTCAATGATCGACTTCATCAAATTAAAGAAGCAAGACAACAGGCATAAGAAGCGATAAACGCGCCCAAGAACTCATGATAAGGAAACCCACACGGTTTACCCCTTATTGTGTGGGAGACAGAGTATGGTTAGACGCAAAGAACCTCAACACAACACATCCCACAGCCAAACTAGCCCCAAAACGCTATGGACTGTTCCTGGTCACAGCAGCTATTTCACACACTTCTTATCGCCTTAAACTTCCACCCCAGTGGAAAGTCCATAACGTCTTCCATGCCTCGCTTCTTACCCCATATAGAGAGACCAAGGAACATGGACCAAACTTTCCAGAACCAACTCCAGAACTAATTGATGGAGAACCGGAGTGGGAAGTAGAACAAATCATGGATTCTAGAAGCTGACGGGGACGCATGGAGTACCTAGTCAGGTGGCAGGGCTTCTCAGAAGCACATGATAGTTGGGAACCTGCTAGCCACATTCACGCCGACCAACTAATTACCAAATTCCACCGGCAAAATCCGAGTGCCGTTCGAATTATAGAAGATATAAACCTGACCACACCAACCACCCCCCTCATCATCTGCACTCTCACTCTCACACTACCCACTGAATCGACCACTATGTCCTCTCCCTCTCAACCCCCTTCTCCTCTTCCTCTCATTGAACGTATCTCATCTCCATTAACTCCCATTATGAGTAGCGATGAGGCTCTGTTCTCCACAGCACCAGAGTCGCCCCCTCCTCTGGAACTACCAGCGCCACTAGCAACTGTCCCCCTTAGTCAACGTCTGTCAGCAACTCAGGAGCATAACATGGACAGTCGTCCACACACTCCTGAAGTTACTGGAGGCCCAGTTCTATCAGCTCTCCCACGAAACCTCAGCCCAGACCCCAATCTCCTAGACCCCACCTTTAACGCTCCTTCTCCCTGGCTCAGAGCCAATCCACTTCGACATTCACTCCGATGCTGTAGCACCAGTGGGCTATGAACGGTACAACCCTAACAACGCTATGCACGCTAAATATGGCTTTAAGATCAATGTCAACGGAGAAGATAAGAATCCCCACTTCATTGAATTCGACATCAACCCCTACACACATCGCCATACCATACGCGAGCGAAGGGAAGAAGAAGCTCAGCCCTATGGCCAGGACCTAGTGGCCATCCCTTTCTGGGATCCCCTTCTTAGCGTCACTAATGATGAAGATCTCAACCCCTTTCACCCTGTGAACCCAGATCATCGAGCCATTGACATAGCCGTTACAGGACTAGGAGATCCAGGAGTCACTGCGGACATTGATAGGTTTCGAGCGCTATGTCTAGAGAAGAGACGATAAAGAGGCAAGAGCGCGAAGTCAAACAAGCTCGAGCCACTTGGAGCAGCAACTACTCAGAAGTTAGAAGGCGGTTGTACGTAGCAAAAGCAAGGTCTCGCCTTCACCCCTACCTACAAGGACAAGTTCACATTGAACAACCCCGTAATAGCGTAGAGGTAGCAGTCTCAGCTGGTATACCCATTGCAGATGTTATTCACGGACGCGTGGACAACGCCCCTTACATTCTGGAGATGCCATGGCTCCATGACGAAGAGAGACCAGGAGTTCAACGATGGATCAGGACACAAGGGAGGGAATCACATGCATCCCAAAAACTAACCACCAAGAAACCATTCCTGCAGTATCAAACCTCCAAGTCCCCTCAAATGCTTGACGTGCAAGCTCCCCAACGTCAACCATACCACCAACAACTGTCCTACCCTTCGAGTGTGCGATTACTGCAAACAAGATGGCCACTACTCTTCAGCCTGTGCTTACCCTCACTCCCGCTGCTATACGCATGTTTTCTGCGTCGTCCCTTACTCCCATATTAACTATGACAACACTGCTGGATGTAGTTGGCACACTCCAACTTCAGGAAGTAACCTGAAGTACGCCCCAAAACCTGTTGTGTGGGATGAAGGGGAGACTGCAGGCTCAATGGGATTGAAGAGAATTGCGAGGACGCAATCACCAAGAAGGGGGGTCATGTCATGATTCGCCTCTCCAAATCATTTTTCCTTTCCCCTTTCTCTCTATCTGTGACATCGATTACTTGATCCGTGATATGACTCATCTGACTTGTACGATTACTCAGCTCTAGTACCACGCTGATTCATCTTCAGGGCCTGATTACTCATCCTCTTAGATTGATTACTCATCTTCTAAGATTACGCTTACTCATCCCTCACTTCGATTACTCAGCATAGTATTATCGCCTTAGTAAGGATTCAACTCCTAGCTATATAAACCCTGTGTAGATACAATAGTTCTCTAGTTCTGTCTTCGTCTATTTTTCAGCAATATCACTGTCTTGATTCATCCAGACTCTGTGTGCCCTCCTCTACTTCTCATCACCATACTCAGTGTCTCTTAATTGAGGTCACTACATCGGAGCCTTGGCCTTTGTGCTATAACAATTGCCACACACAGACTTAGTCTCCCCAGCATAGTGCAAGTCGCACCAAGGTCCCTGCTGAGACCTTGACACGAAAGCCAGTCTAACGGCCTGGCTTTGGGAGGCTCAGGCCTTGAAAATTGGAGGCCTGAGCCAATGTCCATGGCTTCTGGGGGCTTAGGCCTCTCATGGCCTGCAAGCCATGGCTTTGTATGTTGTCGGCCCACATGGCTTAGAAGCCATGGCCCATATGTCAGACAAAGTAAGGTAGACACTTTTTTTGTAGTGTAGTAAAAACGCGAATGGAACATTGTGTAACTAATGTTGCGAGCCTGACAAAATGATCACGTCCCCCCCGCCTTCATCACCGGACAACCCCTCAGCCGACAGATTATCCCCCCACCCTACAACCTCACTCGCGGTATGATCTTGGTTTGTGGGGTTTTCACCCTCATGGTCGAGCTCGGCTTCTTCCTTGGTAACGGTAATGGTGTCGCGTTGTAAGGGCAGCGCAGCCCTTAGCTGTGAAATCAGCTATTTCACTCGTTTCGGCCATCTCAGAGCCGTTGGACCGCCGTGTGCTGTAACTGCCTATCTCGTTCATCACCATGCCACCAACTCATCCTTGTTTGTTCCATCTCATTTTTGCCTCATGCCTCTTTTCTTTCATCCTACCTCCATCTTGCCATCAATCTCGTCGTTCTTTGCCTCTTGTCGTCTCCCAGTCTCCCCTGCCCTCGTCGGACGCCCTTCGATAACCCGCACCTAACCAGTGTTGGGATAACAGCCTTCAGATGTCCACCAACTGTGACGCCAACGGCCTCAAATCTACCATGTGTCTTCCACCATTCTTTCCATCATCTTTTTCGCCATCTCTGTCTCATCGTTCATATCTTCACCCTCGGCCGATCGACTTCACGTTGTCGCCCCTCAAGCCTCGTTTTCATGCCGGATTGATTTAGTTCACGCTCTCTGTCTCGGGCACAGGCGCGCCCCTACTTTCTTGTATTTTCCTTACCATTTTCTAACCTTTTCTTTGTACTATTAGTGCGCGTCGTCAATCTCACCGGCGCTGTCGCTCGGCCATGCGACTTTGGTTCATCGACTTCCTCATCTTACTTACGACTCGTGTTTCACGCCTCGCATTGACCTCGTGTTCTCACTCGTTGACTCCCTCTCTACATTGGACACATCATTTACTTTCCCCCCTTTACAACGATTCTCCTCACATATTTCGACTTAGTCGCGTTTCGATTCAGCTTGCCTTAGGTACTGATCAATTGTATAAAGGCTCGAGTTTGTGTTCTGAATGCAGCAGTTGATTCCCCCCTTCCTCTCTTCGATTGTCTCTCGCGTGAATTCAAAAACTTTCGGGTCAGGTCAAAGTTAAAGACACCCAACTTGTTTGATGTTCACTTTGTTTCTTCTTCCGACTTCTTCAAGACCAAAACTCGTCTCTTTTTCAATTCGCGTTTATTACTAACTGTTCTGTTCGTCTTTAGGTTTAATTGCAATAGTCTTTATAGACTCTTTGCTATAACTTCTAGTACAAACAAAGCAACCTCAGATCCCTTCCTACTCCCGACCTTTCCAACTTCGCAGGCGTCCCGTCTCCACTTGGGCGCGATATCCTTCTTCCTTCCAATTTTCAACTCTCATCTTGTCAAGGTCTCAGCAGGGACCTTGGGTGCGACTTGCACAAATAAGAACAGAGGTACGAGGGTTCTGTGTGTGACAATTGATATAGTTCAAAAGTCAAGACTTCGGTGGTGGGACCCTAATGAAAGGGGTTCCCCTAGTATGGTGGTGAGAAGAAGAGAGGGGCACACAGGATAAGACAGTGAAGACGATGGTATTGCTGATGAAAAGACGAAGACAGAACTAAAGTACTACTAAGTCTATGGAGGGTTTATATAGGTAGTGGTGACCCACAGCTAACTCCTAAAACCCGACCCACTAGTAACTCCAGGGTCTGACCCACTACAAAGTCCTAGACAATCACATGTAAGGTGAGCAATCACATGTAAAGTAGGTAATCACATGTAAGTGGTACTGCGTCAATGGCCAAGTACCAAGTCCGTAAGAGTAAAGTAAATGAGAAAAATGAAAATGTCCATGGGATCATGACATGACCCCCCTTCTTGGTGATTGCGTCCTCGCAATTCTTCTTCAATCCCATTGAGCCGCAGTCTCTCCCTCGTCCCATACAACCGGTTTCGGATCGTACTTCAGGTTGCTGCCTGAAGCTGGGTGGTGCCAAGTGCAGCCTGCGGTGTTGTTATAGTTGGGGTGGTGGTGTGGGACCACACAGTGGACATGAGTATAACACCGGGAGTGTGGGTACGCACAGTCTGACGAGTAATGACCGTCCTGCTTGCAGTACTCACAGGTCTTGAGCATGGGGCAGTTGGGCGTGGTGTGATTGACGTTGGGAAGTTTGCAAGTAAGGCACTTGAGGGGTGCCGGCTTCTTGATAGGACGGAACGGTTTTTTGACCATGGGCTTTTGCGATGCATGGGACTCCTGTCCCCCAGACTGAATCCACCGGCTTACTCCCGGCTTCTCCTCGCCATGCAACCATGGCATCTCCAACCTGTAAGGGGCATTGTTGACCCTACCATGAATGACGTCTGAAATGGGGGTGCCAGTTGAGATGGCAACCTCCACATTGTTGCGTGGGTTGTCGATGTGGATCTGTGTTACGATTCTGGACACTTTCTTTGATTACACATTTCTCTTGACTCATTTCCTTTCATATACGTACCAAGTGCCAGACTTACCTCATAGTGATTACTCATATGACTCAACGCTGACTGATACTCGTTCTATGGCCTTCCATGATGTTCTTGTACGATTATCACATGTTACTCTACGATGACTCATTCCTAGGACCCGGATCCTAGGATCGCACCATCTGTTTGTGACTCTTTGGTGCTGTACTAGTATATAAGTCGCTCTCTACTTAGCTTGTACAGTAGACTCGACTTCTTCTTGAATCACATCATACTTCAGTCTCACAGACTCTAAAGGGCTTCCTTTCTGAGGATACCTTTAGTTGAACGTGCGGGCCTTCGACTTTTGCCTCGTCTCTGTTATTCAGAAGGACCTTCAAGTCACTTCCTCTCACTCTTGTTGAGCCCTGCTCCAAGTAGTATCATTGAACTTAGTCCTTGACCGGACTATCGACTTCTATCGAACTTGACTTAGTTGCACGTCGCACAATCGCCCGTGTGAGCGTAACATTAAGTCGAGTCTCTACCCTTGAACCACGGTGGCTTCCCCAAAGAAAGGAAAAAGCCGTGCTGAAGCACAGTTTCAATCCGAATACGTTGAACGAACCAGAGAAGACACTTTATCCGATGCAATCAAGGGAACAGTTGTCTGGGTTGACAAAGGAGAAAACGAAGGATACTGCATCTACGATCGAACCTCTGGATACACTCCAGTAGAATATCTCCAAGATCTTCACAAGTGGGCAATTGTGGTCAAAAGCAACACAAGTGGACAGTGGTTTACTTTTCAACTAGCACCACCCCACTTCCAAACAGGACCACTTCGCTCAAACAAAAGTCTTTTTGGCATAAACCCTGACCCACCAGAACAAGTAGACGCACCAGAAGAACCACCCCAACAACAGACCCAAGCACCAGATATGTCGCAAACACAAGTACAACCAGCCCAAGCCTTAACCAGTACCACCACTCCATCTGCGCCTCTCGGAGGCAGCGGTGGAGGAGGAGCCCCTGCACCTGCACCAGGAGGTGGAGGAGGTGGAGGAGGCGGAGGAGGTGGAGGAGGCGGAGGAGGCGCACCAGGTGGAGCACCAGCACCTGGAGCAGCTCCAGCAGGCGCAGCCCCAGCAGGAGGAGGAGTACCCGACGGGAAACTCGGAGGAAACCCTCCTGCAGAGTTCAATGGGGATCACGGACAAAGCAAGGCCTTCCTCCTTGACTTCACTATATACCGAGGCATGAACCCGAACGCTGCAATACTTCGAATCCCTTATCAGAGGGCTATGACATTTTTGTCCTACATTCGAGGACCATTGGTGCAAGACTGGGTACAAGAACAAGTTACCTGGCTCAACGATCAAATTGGCACGGGGGTACTGCCAGCTGAAGAAAATTTGTGGAACGAAGTAGAGATTCGATTCCGCCGCACTTATACCGACACTTCAGAAAGACAGAAGGCGCAAACCGAAATTTCCAAGGTAAAGATGGAAGGAGGAAATATCGACGACTATAATGCCAAATTCACCAATCTCGCTAACAAAGCAGGATACACTCTTAACGAAGAAGTAACCCTCAATATGTATGCCCAAGGATTACCATTCAAACTAATGGAGAGTATCCTCCGCCAACACCGACCCGTGAATTGGTGTGATTGGACCGACGCTGCTGTAGAACAGCAAAGAATCTATAACCTCCTCCAAAGTCACTTGCGCAAACCAACGAACAGCAATAACCCTCGTCGTGAACAATGGCGCCGAAATATGTATGCCAACAACCGAAACCCCAATGCCATGGACATTGGAAGAACCCGCGCAAGAGCAACAATGACCGAGGCAGACAAACAACGCTACCAGCAAGAGGGATTATGCTTCAGATGTGGCAACAAAGGACATATTTCACGCAATTGTCCCCAACGCCAGACCACTCAAGCATCCGTTGCAACCACTTCGAATACCTCTTCAACCACACCCACTGTGGTCGCTACAGTCAAGGTAGAAGGCAACGCCAATATAAAAGCCTCGGAAAAAGCCGCAGCCTACATAGCAGCTATGCAGGCTGATACCGACGATGTCAAAGCGGCCCTTGAAGAACAGTTGTTTGGAAAACAGGGTTTTTCCAATGCTTGAACCCTGTGGCCTGGGCTAAAGCAATGAAGATTAGCGTGTACCATAGCAGATACCGATCCATGCGAATTCCAGTCTTATTTGAATCTGCACATGCGACGGCTGAAAGACAAGTGCTCATTGACTCAGGAGCAACCGATAATTTTATCAGTAAAAATCTGATAAATCGACTCAAAATCTCTACGTTACCAGTGGCTAAACCAATCAAGATATGGAATGTAGACGGGACGCATAACCAAGATGGTGAAATTACACAATTTACCGATCTCGAAGTCACAACTGGTAGCCGAACCAAGACACTCTGATTCCTAATTACTCATCTAGGATCCGATGAAGTGATTCTGGGATACCCTTGGCTAACTGCTTTTGAACCGAAAGTACACTGGAAGGATGCCACATTAGACAAAGAATTCCAACCAGTCGTCATCACCAGTCTAGGATATGTATCCATCGCCAACCGAAGAATTATAACAGAAGAACAATGGGAACAACAAGTAGAAGAAATCCCCAATGAAATAACACACCTACGCAAAACTACTACTGCATCAGAACTAGCTCAAAAGGCTGCAGACAGGACAATAAAGACCTTCGAAGAAAGAGTTCCAGAAGAGTACCATCGACATCGCAAGGTATTCGATGAAGAAAGTTCTCAACGATTCCCACCACCAAGACCATGGGATCACGCTATTGATCTTGTTCCAAACGCTCCTGCCACCATTGACTGTAAAATATACCCCATGACGCAAGTTGAGGACAAAGCACTGGAAGAGTTTGTCGAGGAACAATTGAAAAAGGGATACATTCGTCCATCTAAATCCCCTTACTCATCACCCTTTTTCTTCATCAAAAAGAAGGACGGCAAACTCAGACCAGTACAAGACTATCGAAAACTTAACGACTTGACCGTGAAGAATCGATACCCACTTCCATTAATCCCTGAACTTATTGACAAAGTAAGGGAAGCACGAATCTTCACCAAACTTGATATTCGATGGGGGTATAACAATGTACGGATCAAACCCTGGTGACGAATGGAAAGGCGCATTCAAAACTAACAAAGGGTTATTTGAACCTTGCGTTATGTTCTTCGGACTTACAAACTCGCCAAGTACATTTCAAACCATGATGGATACAATTTTCCGTGATCTGGTAGCGCAAGGATGGGTAGTGATCTATATGGATGATATTCTCATTGCCACACCCGACAATCTTACCGCGCACAGACAACTGGTCCATCAAGTATTGGATCGGCTTGATGAACACGATCTCTATCTCAAGCCGGAGAAATGCGTGTTTGAAGTACGCGAAGTCGAATACTTAGGACTTATTATCGGCCATGGTCAAGTAAAAATGGACCCGGTAAAAGTACAAGGAGTACGCGAATGGCCTACACCCACCAACCTTAAAGAAGTCCGCGGATTCCTTGGATTCTGTAACTTCTACCGTCGCTTCATACGAGGGTTTTCAGCCATCGCACGACCCTCTAACGACCTCACCAAGAAAGAAACACCATGGGAATGGACAAGCGCTAGAAATAAAGCTTTCGAAGAACTCAAGGCAAGAATTAGTGAAGCTCCAGTACTACAATGCCCAAAATTGGAAGCACCTTTGAAATCGAAGTCGACGCATCTGGTTTCGCAATTGGAGCAGTACTAAACCAAGAAGGAGACGACAAGAAGATGCACCCAGTGGCATTTTTCTCGGAAAGTTTCACTCAAACAGAGCGAAACTATGACATCTATGATTGGGAATTGTTAGCAGTCGTCAAAGCCCTTAGGACGTGGAGGACATATCTTGTAGGATCCCCTCATATCATCACCATTCACACCGATCACGCCAATCTCATCTACTGGAAAGAACCAAGAAAAATCAGTAGAAGAGTAGCACGCGAATTCCAAGAACTACAAGAATACAATTTTGTCCTCAAACATGTTAGCGGAGCAAAGAACACAAGGGCGGACGCACTATCAAGGCGAAGTGACTATGATGAAGGAGAAGAAGACAATGGCAATATCACGGTACTTCCTGAAGAAATATTCATCAATTTAGCGGGGACAGAAGATGAATCAATCGAAGAACTCTCAATGTGGAGCGAACTAAACCATCATAATGATCCAAAACCCGAATGGATTAACGCCCACAACTTGTACCAAGACGATGTCGAAATGTGGTGTCACGAAGGAGCTTGAGTTGCCAATGTCGAGGGCAACATTGACCTTAAGAGGGGGGTAATTTCTCTTTTTCACGATCCTCCTCATCGCGGACATCCTGGAATAGCCAACACACATGCACTGCTCAAAGAACGTTATTGGTGGCCACGACAAAAAGAAGATGTGGAAGAATATGTCAAGGGATGCGCAGTGTGTCAAGCAAACAAAATAAACACACACCGACAAAAACCACGACTATTTCCCATCACAACGGATCCGGAAGCACAACCATTTGAAGTTGTTACCATGGACTTACACAAAACTACCACCGTCAAAAGGATTTGATACCATACTCATCATCACCGATCATGACTGTACGAAGGCGGCCATATTCATTCCCTGCAATGAAACAATCACGGCAGAAGGAGTAGCACAACTATACCTTCAACACGTATATCCTCACTATGGACTGCCGAAGAAGATGATTACAGATAGAGATCCACGCTTCATTTCAACCTATATGCGCAATTTGTGTCGAACACTAGACATCAAACAAAATATTTCGTCAGCATATCACCCACAAACTGATGGACAATCGGAACGTACCAACCAGTGGCTTGAACAATATCTTCGCCATTGGAGCAATATTCAGCAAGACAACTGGGTCGACTTACTCCCTATCGCCCAGTTTGCACATAATAGCTGGCCCAATGCAACGACCAAACGATCCCCCTTCAAGTTGCTGATGGGTTGGACGCCGAGAGCCACAGGAAATGAAGAAACGATGAATGCACCTGCAGTAGACAAGAGGATAGAAGACATGAAAGAGGCAAGAAGGAAGGCGCAAGAATGTATCAACCATGCACAAGTACTTATGGCAGAAAGAGGCAAGCGCAACTTCACTCCGTATCAAGAAGGAGATATGGTTTGGCTGGAGGGCGTAAATTTACGTACTCATTACCCCACTTCCAAACTAGCGCCCAAAAGATACGGCCCTTTCCCCATCAAGAAGGTCTTATCTCAAGTATCATACGAACTAGACCTGCCAAGCCGGTGGAAGATACACCCGGTGATACACGCTAACCTCCTGACACCCTATAAGGAGACGGCGTTACACGGGCCGAACTTCACCCGACCATTGCCGGAGCTTATCGACGGAGAAGAAGAATATGAAGTGGAGCAAGTTCTAGACTCACGCAGACAAGGCCGAGGACGCAAGCTATATTTCCTTATCAAATGGAAAGGATTTCCCATGAGTGACAGTACGTGGGAACCTCAGGAAAACTTGACCCACTCTCAGTCCGTGATAACGGACTTTTATCGCCTACATCCTAATGCCGAAGGAGCGCCCAAGAGGACATAAAAGACAAAGACTCCTAGGCAAAGAATGCATCCTCATCATTCCCCACTTTGAACTCGAACCACTACCACCACTACTACAATGTCTTTCACCTCTGGTATCGTTCAAGACGAATATGAGTCTGTAGGCGAACGTCGCGCCTATCAGAACATAATCGTCCCTATGGCACCAGTTCCTATTCAGACTCCTCCTCCTCTTATGATCGGATCTCCGGACATGCATCGAACCCAACTACTCGAATCTGAGGTCTCAACCCCCACCTTCCAACCCTTCCCCTATGCACCACAGACTCCCCCTCCCGTATCTCCCACTCTGGTAGACTGCGACACCGCCATTGCTACGGCGGTGCAAGAAGAAATTGTGGGACAACAACCCGCACTTGAAGAAGACAACGGACTCATAGAGTACATCGATTACAACGCTGAACCAGAAGACGGGGAGGAAGATGACCCAGGACTTCCATTTTTTCCCAATATCCCTTCTTCTGTTCGATACTACCCCCTCATGATCCCCAAGTCTGACAGAGACCCTACCCGAGTTGTCGCCCCATACATCTTTTACCACGATAATCACCAACAAGTTGTCGGATGTATGGGCAAGAACCAACCTCCTTATGCCAAACCAGTCTATCTTCGACCTGCTGACCCCCCTATCCGTATCCCCATCCCCATTCCCGATGCACGTCTGGCGCAGTTCCAACGAGAACACCCTCGAGCATACGCCATTGATGAGGTAGTGCAAGACCTCGGCGACCCATGCATCAAAGCCGAGGTGTCGCGTCTTCGTGATGCGCTACACAAGCAAGCCACATTGCAGAAGCAAAGGGAAGATGTCGAGAAGCAGCTGACACAGCTGCAACGCGCCCAGTTTGACACCGACCTGGAGATCAATGGGGTTAGGAAGAGGATGGAAAAGGCAGACCTGGTACACACTCTAGCCAATCGATACGCCACTATGTACCCGCAGTGAACGCACGCGGAAGCCCTTCCCCAACTCACCATCTGCACTCGAGGCCCCGTCGAGTACCCCCGACTACACGACAACACCAACCGTAACCGCCACTCATGCTGGCACTGTGGACAGATGGGACATAAAAAATCCCAATGCCCGCAGCGTCGCAAGAAGCATTGTTGGTGGTGTGACAGCAACCAACATTGGGGATCGGAATGCATTTTCCGTCGCATGAACGTGGTGGACCTACTCAACAAACCAGACCCGTTGATGCATCCTCGCTACTGTGGCAAGTGCTTCAATAATTACGCCACGCACGAAGAATATAATTGCCCAAAGGCAATTGCGTGCCGACACTGCACGGAACGAGGACCCCATGGTTTCCTCAACACTCATAACTGCCCCAAAGACCGTCAACCCACTCCACCCGACGGTGACAACTGGGACCTCGGCAGCGAGTATGGAGGGTCGAACTAGAAGTTGAGGCAACTTCACATCAAAAGGGGGGGTAATGTTACAATTCTGGACACTTTCTTTGATTACACATTTCTCTTGACTCATTTCCTTTCATATACGTACCAAGTGCCAGACTTACCTCATAGTGATTACTCATATGACTCAACGCTGACTGATACTCGTTCTATGGCCTTCCATGATGTTCTTGTACGATTATCACATGTTACTCTACGATGACTCATTCCTAGGACCCGGATCCTAGGATCGCACCATCTGTTTGTGACTCTTTGGTGCTGTACTAGTATATAAGTCGCTCTCTACTTAGCTTGTACAGTAGACTCGACTTCTTCTTGAATCACATCATACTTCAGTCTCACAGACTCTAAAGGGCTTCCTTTCTGAGGATACCTTTAGTTGAACGTGCGGGCCTTCGACTTTTGCCTCGCCTCTGTTATTCAGAAGGACCTTCAAGTCACTTCCTCTCACTCTTGTTGAGCCCTGCTCCAAGTAGTATCATCGAACTTAGTCCTTGACTGGACTATCGACTTCTATCGAACTTGACTTAGTTGCACGTCGCACGATCGCCCGTGTGAGCGTAACAATCTGGCCTTGCAAGTAGGGATGAAGGCGGGACCTTGCTTTGGCTGCGTACAGATGCCTCCTGACCTCAAAGTGACTGCTGCGCCAGTTGGCCAAGGCCTGGCGGAGCTCCTGCTGCTGCCTCTGCAGCGCCTTCTCCTCAAGGCAGAGGGCCCTGAACCTGTCAATGTCAGCCTCCACTCCTGGGTCGGCTAGTCCTGCCACTGCAATATCAATGGCGCGGTGGTCTGAGTTGGTAGGGGTGAATGGGGAAAGGTCGGCGTCGTCAGTGACACTGAGGAGGGGGTCCCAGAAGGGCGCTGCCACTAAGTCCTGCCCATAGGGCTGGGCCTCTTCCTGCCTGCGCTCACGCACCACATGGCGGTGGGTGTGGTGGTTGATGTCGAATTCGATGAAGTGGGGTTTCTTTTCTTCCCCGTCAATGTTGATGGTGAAGCCATACTTAGCATGCATGGCATTGGCAGTGTCATAGCGTTCATAGCCCACAGGGGCTACAGCATCAGGGGAGACATCGAAGTCAATGGGCTCAGAGATGGGGGACGGTGCGTTGAAGGCAGGGTTGGACAAGTTGGGGTCAGGCGTGAGGGTACGTGGGGCAGGAGTCAAGGCAGTGATCTCAGGAACCTCAGGGGTGGCTGGACGACTGTCCAGGTTGTAACCCTGGGGTTCTGAGAGCCGCTGGCTCAATGGGACGGTGGACGAGAGGACAGGGGATTCAAGGAAGAGGGGAGCAGGGGACGGCGAGGAGGGGAACTCCTCAGGACTGGCAATGGGAGTGAGAGGCGATGAGATGCGCTCAAGGAGGGAAGCAGGGGTCTGAGTGGGCGAAGACATGGTACTGTGAGGGTTGGTGAGTGAGGTGGAGATAGTGGAGCAAGTGGTGGTTGCAGTGGAAGTGATAGAGCGGATGATGAGAGGAGTGGACGGGGTGGTGAGGTTTATATCCTCCAGGATCCTGACAGCGCTAGGGTTTTGCCGATGGAAATTTGTTATAAGTTGGTCGGCGTGTATGTGGCTGGCCGGTTCCCAGCTGTCATGTGCTTCGGAGAAGCCCTGCCATCTGATCAGGTACTCCATGTGTCCACGTCGGTGTCTAGAGTTCATAATTTGCTCCACTTCCCACTCCGGTTCTCCATCAACCAGTTCTGGGGAAGGTTCTGTGAAGTTGGGGCCATGTTCTGGGGTTTCTCCGTATGGGGTAAGGAGTGACGCATGGAAGACATTGTGAATCTTCCATTGGGGAGGGAGTTTGAGGCGATAGGAGGTGTGTGAAATGGCGGCGGTAACTAGGAATGGTCCATAGCGCTTTGGGGCTAGCTTGGCAGTGGGGTGTGTTGTGTTGAGGTTCCTGGCATCTAGCCATACCTTGTCCCCAACACAGTAGGGGACGAATCGTGTGGGTTTCTTGGTCATGAGTTCCTGGGAGCACCTTATTGCCTCCTGTGCCTGTTGCCTTGCTTCTTTGATCTGTTGGAGCCGCTCATTGACTGATGGGGCCTTGGAGGTGCGGGTGATTTGATGGACGCGTGGGATGTGTCCCATGATGAGTTCAAAGGGGGTCTTCTTAGTAGTGGCGTTGGGCCAAGAATTGAGGGTATACTGTGCGAGGGGGAGCCATGCTGCCCAGTCGGTTTGCTTGTAGTTGGTGTAAATGCATAAGTATTGTTCCAGTCTCTGGTTTGTCCTTTCTGACTGGCCATCTGTCTGGGGGTGATATGCAGTGCTGATGTTTTGTTCGATGTTGAGAAGTCTGCAGAGTTCTTTGGTAAATGCGGCGGTGAAGCGGGGATCGCGGTCGGAGATGATTCTCTTGGGGAGTCCATAATGGGGAAGTACGTAAGTAGCATATAGTAATGCAGTCCCTTCAGCGTCGAGGGTTTCTTTGCAGGGGATAAAAATGGAAGCTTTGGAGCAGTCATGGTCCATGATTGTAAGTATGGTATCGTAATCTTGGGATTTGGGGAGTTTCGTAATAAAATCAAGGGCAATGGTTTCAAAAGGGTTTGCATGTGGGTCAGTGGAAATGGGGAAAAGGGGTGGCTTGGGATTCGTGGGGTTGTTTTTACGTGATTGACAGGTGGCGCATCCTTTGATGTAATTAGTGACGGTGTCTTTCATGCCTGGCCACCAGTAGTCTTGTGAAATTGCATGGAGGGTTTTTGAAATTCCAGGGTGGCCGGCCGTGACTGAGTCATGATAAAGGAAAATTACCCCCCTCCTTAGATTGTCGTTTTCCACAACGACAAGTTGACCCCCACGCCAGTACAGGTGGTCTTTCTTTGTAAGGTTGTGAGTGAGTGCCCACTTGCTTAAGAGTTCAGGGCGCTTCAGCTGGTGGGCACGGGCGCGGTCGTCGATTGAGGAGAGGGTGGCGGCGTTAATGAAATACTGGGGTGGCAGGACTGTGATGGCATCATTATCATTTGAGCCGTCATGGTGGTCTGGGCGTCTGGAGAAGGCATCGGCTTTGTTGGTATTGCCGGGCTGGTGCTGGAGGACGAAGTTGTAGTCTGCGAGTTTGGAGACAAGGCGGACTATATGCCTGTTGATGTGCTGGGGGTTGCGGTAGTACTGGAGGTTCTTGTGATCTGTGAGCACGGTGACTGGGTGTGGGGAGCCAGCTAGGAGATGGCGCCAGTTTTCCAGGCCCCTGACGACGGCTAGGAATTCTCTGTCATGGATGTCATAATTGCGCTCGGCCTCTGTGAAGGCCTTAGAATGGAATCCCACGGCTAGTGGTTTTCCCCGACCATCCTTTTGTGACAGGATGGCCCCTGTGGCGAAGGCGGAAGCATCCACTTCCAACTGGAAGGGCTTTGACATGTCGGGTTGGCGGAGTGCGGGGTTTGACAAGACAATGGAAATGAGCTTGTTCAGGGCCTTATGACATTCAGGGGTCCACTGGAACCTTGTTCCTTTGCGTAATAACTGGGTCAGGGGGCGTGCGATGGTGGCAAAGTTGGGGGTGAAGGGGCGCTGATACCCCAAAACTCCCAGGGTGCTCCTGACTTGCTTGACTGTTGTAAGTTCTCTGGGCCAATCTTTCAGGCCGTCGGCTTTAACTGGATCAATGGAGAGCTGGTCTCCATTTACGATGATGCCAAGATATC